>JZKD02S0431768.1:121744-133773 GCA_000966675.3 Picea glauca
TATTGACCTCTTTCTACAGGTCCATTTACATCACATATTCATACTTATGAGTTTTGCCATAATCCTTGGCCAGTTCAGTTATATTTACAATCTGGGGGAAACAGGGTGTTACAATGATGGAGCTGGTTTCGCCTGATTCCAAGAACTTTGAAATTTTGGCCTTCTTGGATCCATTTTGGATCATTACTCCCAACTAATACCTTTTGGTCCTCCAAAAGGATATTAACCACGCATCAAGTGCGAGATAGGCCTCCCCACTTGTCCTTTGTTTTGAAACTCTGTCCTGTGCACCTGTCACATTATAATCAATTGCATAATAACCATGACAACTGAAATCATATTGTTAGTTATTTGAACTCGTTCACATCTTACTAAATCCACTACCATCCATGTAGAAAACATTAGCAAGGATAATATCATAAATATGACTAAAAATTAACCAATATGTTTGACGGGCTTGCACGAAATTAAATTATCTTGAAGCAAAGTATGATTGAACTCCCATCCTACAACCATCTCATGTTCATGCTTAAGATCAACTACTTTACTTGGCACAATTATAGTTGCATTGCTTGCATAAGTTGTCTTCTTTAATTGTTCCATTGTTATAAGAGATTGATTCGCTTTAATATGATGAGCATGCACAACATATTCATTTCCTTTCTTAAATAAGTGATATTGATTTTGTTCCCTATAGAAGATTTCTTTGCAATCATATAAATAAGGGCTTCCTAAGACCATTCCACATGTTTCTAGAGTCACCACATCACATATTACTTCATCCAAATACTTATATGTAATTACAAATTTTATGATACATTGCTTTGTTATGGGCAGTTTGTGATCTTTGCTTATCCAATTTAGTGAATAGGGTTTGTGATGCATCTTAGCTTTTAATCCCAATTTATTAACCACTTCTTCTGAAATTAAGTTAGATTGAGATCTGTTATCTATCAATGTGTCGATCTTGGTATGTTTCATAATGACCCTTATATGAAAAAATTTACTTCTAGAATAAAAACCATCACCAATTTTACTTGTCAAACCAACTGTTGTAATTTTAGACTCATCACTTGAATCTGATCCCAAGGTTGTTGGTCGTATTGTTGTTGCAACTTTTTGCCTCCCTTTCCATTCTTTGAACCACTTCGATCTCTTCTCTGGGTGCAATTTTCAACAATGTTCATCATCATGCCCTTCTTTCTTACAATGCTTGCAAGAGAGATTCTCTTCCTTCATTGTCGCTGAATTTTCTTTCTTCCCATTCCCTTTGCCTTTGCCTTCTTTCTTTGAAGATGATTCCCATAATACACTAACTTCAGTTTTTCCTGTTTCAGTATATGTTACTTAAAAAAAAACCTCATCAATATTATTAGGTCCAAACATAAATACAATATTACGAATATAAGCAGGCAAACCTCCCATATACTTCATAAGAGTTTCTTGTGTAGTCAATGGAACATATAACATCAAAGCCATAATACAAAATTCATCTGTATATTCTTGCACCGATTGTCCTTTCCTTAACTTAAGACTTTGCAATTCAATTAAAGCCTTTTCCTTATATCCCAATGGATATAACTGTTTTCTAAGTGCGGAAATAAAATCATGCCATGATGGAAAAATATTACCAACTTTATGAGTTCCATGTTGCATCTTACTTTGCCACCAGATGAGAGTTGCGCCTTCAAGATGAAGTGATGCCAATCTGATTTTGGTTGCCTCATATTTGATTTTTTGCGCATAAAAATATACCTCCATCTGTCTAAACGAATTATCAAGTTTCTCTGCATTAACTTCTTCATCATACATAGACAAATTTTTTTTTACATCAAGTTTAAGTAATGGCATATCAGGGTTATGTTTATGAGAATGTTTTCTTGAAGAAGTAGCATTCGAACTGGTACTTGAAGAAGAAGAAGATGATGGAGATGAAGGACATGAAGGAGGAAATTTTGGAGGGTCCTCTCCTTATTCACTTTTGGATTGATTTGAAGATTCCCCTTGAACCGGTCTCTTCCGTTCCAAGTAATTATCATACAACACTTTTACCATCTCTGACATGGAAAAAAAATTTCTTTGAAACTCTGTTTCATTTTGAGAAAGTCCTTCTTCCGATGCCATCTTCTAACTTTGAGATTTCATCTTTCTTGATCCAATATCAAGATATCCTTCTACAAGCTCTCCTTCACCACGACTTATCTTTTCCCTAGTAATCATGCAAACTCAAACAATCAACTGTCAACCTGATCCGATACCACTTGATCTGAAATTGATCTTTTAAAGACTATGGTTAAGTTTATGCATGAGTTGATTTACCATTTAGAAATTGAAGAGAAGAATAAGATTTAATGAAAGAATGTTGCAACCATCATAAAGAATGCATAAAATAAAGTAAACATTAAGAAAAATAAGCAATAACGCCAAGATTGTTAATGGAGTTCGACCAAGTTTCCTACATCTCCAAGCCTTTGTCTTAGTGGGGAAGGTTTTCTTATTATTATTCCATGATTCAAAAATACATCAAAAGTACATCAAATGGATTACAAACTGGTATGTCTGTGTTCTTCTCAACCTCAAGAATCCAACACAATTGATGGCACTGAAAAAAGGATGAGCGTAGCTCCCCGAAATGGCCTCCAAAATTCACTTCCTCAATGGCTTCCCTGCATAAAAATGGCTTAAGTTTCTCAAAAATTTCAGCATTCTGCTATTCTAAACCTCTTTGGACTATCAAAAACACCTGGTTTATATATATTTTGAGTTGGGGTTCACCTCCCAACTTCCTCCGAAGATCTGGCCTAAAAAATAGCTCCATATCCTTAAAAATGGGCAAAAATCCCACTATAACAAGCTGAATAACAACAAAATCCATTTTGTATAGTAAAAAACCCACTTTGGGAAAAATATTAGGTGCGTGCCCCCTAGTCGTAGGCTTCTGGTCATATGTGCCCACCATATGGTCACATTCCAGTCCATATACACATGCGCCCTAAAATTCTGGCACCTAGTTGTGTGGGAGTGCCATATGGCCTCAGACTGGGTCAACCACCTGTCACGCCCCCCTCTTACCTCCCGATCATGTGCTTGATTGTATGCTCTTATTCGCGTGCCTTGGTCTGCGGGATGGCCCCGTCGACCGAGATTATCTCGAAATCTGCACTAAAATCAACTTAAATATATATTTCTCCACTTATATTAACAAGTAACAAATGTGCCCAGGTGGCTAGCATGGAGAGGTTAGTTCGTTGCCTAGCCCAGAGGTTGCGGGTTAGAGTCTCACGGAGTGCAACAAATTTTTTGAACCGACCCTCATTGGCCTCTTCCGGAGTTCCACGTGGCACCCTGCGATTGGTCCACATGTCACCCTATGATTTTCCACCGTACACACAGTCAGCGCACAGTCAACAACACAATCATCTTGCACAACGAGCTTTCACAGTTATCTCCAACCACCACGCGTCATGCCCAGAGCCTGCCACTTGTCGCTACATCACTGCCATGTGTCATATGTACCTTGCCACATGTCATCGATACCATTCCATGTGTCACAACCTCATTCTTCCACGTCACTATACGGACTGCCACGTCAACGTCCATACAACCCAGTCACCTGGCACATCAGCATCCAAAAAAGACAAAAATGCATGACACGTGTCACCTCCTGGTGCTGCCACATCAGAATGATGATGTCATCATTTTCCACGTCATGCTGACATCAACAATACGGCCTCTGACTGTTGACTTTGACTTTTTTTGCCTATATGGGAAAAATGTTCTAAACGCGATAACTTTCGCATATGGTGTCCATCTTTGAAAAAAATATATATTGTCGAAATCAACACAATGAGCCCTACGCGATGGCACTGGTTTCGTATGATTCCGAGAAATTTAAAATTTTGGCCTTCCTAGATCCATTTTGGATCAATCAAGAAGAAACTGAGAACTGAAAAACAACTAGACCTCTACGGTGTGTGAAAACCCTAAAACTTGATGTCGATGAAGGGTAGAGGATACACGTCAAGGGACTTGAAGACTCGAAAAAAACTACAAAACTCCCAAGTCCTCAACAATCATATATATATAACTTTATTAAACAACTTGATTTCATTTATGGCTTTACCTTTTAATATATTAACACCCCCATGTGAGTTGAGTTTTATCAATATAGATTTATCAAACAAATAAGCTATTTATCAAATAAATAAACTAATCCTTTTTAGGAACCATGTTTTCTAAGATAAATACCATGAAGACACCATTTAACATTTAAGAGAAAGTTATTAGAAATATATGAATTCATGTCTCACTTAAATTTAGCATGATAATTATTTTTCTTCATCTTCATCTAACACTTTTCTAAATATGGATTTTTTTTTTTTCCATTTTGTTTTAAAGATTTTCTAAATATGGAAAAAATTATAAGAAATAAACACATTTTTTTATTTATTAAAAATTAAAATGTTTTTTCTTTTTACAACATTATATTAATAGATGGAGTAAGTTAAAAAATGGATAAACTCAATTATTTTTTTTCAATTTTATTTTTAATTTTTTTTTATTATCTAAAATTGTAGTTTTACTTAATTGATATGAATTTTGATCATAAAACTTTGTTCTTAAAATTTTTAACCTATTTTAAGAAAACCCAAATCACCAAATTTTAAAAAGTGAATATATTAAAACCTATTTTGTCTTATCTAAAAAAAGACTAGTATGAAAAATTGAATTTATCCACTTTTTAATTAGCTCCTTTTATAGAAACATCCCACTTATTTATTTTGATTGCTAATATAAATGACAACATTTTCATAAAACCATCGCATTTACTTACTTTGATTGTCCATGTAAAGGATCCATCTTAACTCAATTTCTATGGTTGGAGGAATTTAATCCAATGAAGTAAAAACTTATTTTATTTTGAAAAAAATAGGAAATGTTTACACCTCATATAATGATTTTTGATAACATGTATTCATCATATATTAGCCTCTAACAATATATGCTTATTATACTGACATATATATGTTTATTGCATTCTTATTTTAATCACATTTATTTTATTTGCATTTAGCATTATATTTTTCATATTTCTAATTGCAATTTATTCAATATATTAGTCTCTAACAATATATGCTTATTATATTGGCATATATATGTTTATTGCATTCTTATTTTAATCACATTTATTTTATTTGCATTTTAGCATTATATTTTTCATAATTCTAATTGCAATTTATTCAGTATTGTTTGATATTAACATGTAATGTAATTCTCTCTCATCTTTAACATATTAATATTGATATTTTCACTGAGTAGTTTCTTAAATAACTTTTTCATTTTAAAGTGTACTATCACTTCAAATATTGAATTACACATCTTTTATATTTAGCTATAAAAAACATTTCTAGTGTAAAAATATTAAGTATCAACTCCATGTAGTATACTGAAGGAATTACACATCTCCCTCATAGATTGTAAAAAATACCTCTCCACACAATAACCATTTTCTTATAAAAATATATAAACAATATTTTTTTTTTAAATAAAAAAGGGGGGAGCCTGCTATATTAGATTATCAAAAAACTATAACAAGATATACAGAGTCATGGGCCCGAGTCACCAAAAATGCTGTCGGAAACCAGAAACCAGCATAGGTGCATAGCAAATAACAGTTGTATAATAGTAGCATCTGTCCTGCCCAGAGGAAACCAGGATAGATGTCTATAGTCTAGAAGAGCGTAAAACAGTAGCATAAAAATCTAAAAAACCAAAAGAGCATAAAAGCCGAGGTATCCGGTGACCTGTCGCCATCGTCGGTCTTCCACGTGGACCCAGCCGGGATGGCAAAAGATTGCGCGCAGAGGGGGCACTTTTGCCGAGCTGGAACATTAGAGTAAGCATCGAGAAGCATGTCCAGGCGCTGGCCCATGAGAAGAGAACGATGCTCCAGGTCAAACATGTGGCCTCGGAGCTCGAACACCAGGGACAGGTGCTCCTCACGGAGGAGAAATCCATGCAGACTGCCACCCTCGTCGTCGAGCATTCTCTGCTTCGCACCATCCTCCTCATCCTTTCCCATCAAGCGATTGTTATCTGCTTTCAACGTCGCTTCAAGGTCCTGCCAGGGAATCTCTTCCACAATGCATCCAGGAAACTCTGCGTCCAAACCCAAATTGGGTTTGCTGTCCTCTCTGCAAGACCTCACTGTGGCGCGGGGCACCTCCACTGTCGTCAGGTCCTCCAAATTCGGGTCTTCCTCCACGATATAGGCAGGATACATATCCTCAGTACCATCCTCCTTCCTAGCTGTGTCCGCTTTGCTGCAACCAGCTCCCTTTTCGGCGATGGTGGAGAGCAGTGCTAGTTTCTCTGCCCGAGCCTTCTTTCTAAGCAAGGAAGTCGCCATTGCCAGTGCACGTTCAAATTTCTCTTTAGGTCGCTGCTGCGCCTTGTGGGCGTTCCAAGCTGAGCCTCAGCGAGGTCTTCATCTTTTCCTAACCATAGTTTCCTAGGGGTGAGTGAGAGTGCAGAGCGTTCGCAGAGGAAAGCACGAAAGCCAGGACACGGGCGGTGGCCAATTCAGAGCACGAGTAGGTCGGCTCTGTCTCAGCACGCCCGAAGACAGACTGCTCGGAGAATCCTTGCCAATGAGCCACGAAATGATGGTAAGCTAGGGCACAAGGAGCGCGGAGCTACACCAGAACCTCCATGCGAGGAGAAAAGCCGAGGCCGGAACATATGAAAACACATAACCAGACGCCGAGAGCCCATAACCGCCTTTAACCTCAATCATGCTGATTTTCCTTATATATTTAATTAAACCAAATTTAAATAAAAAACCAACTTTAATATCATAATATTTATTTCACAAAACTTTTAATATACTTCCTTACCCACTCACACCATTATTGCATTGCCTTCCTTATGAACAATAATAACTAATATATGTGAGGTTTTTGATAAATTGACTGACCTATGTGAATTTTGGCAGGAGAGGCAATTCCCATAACCCCTTTACTTATAGAGTCATAAAGAACTTAGAGCTCCATAAAATATTTAGCATTTTCTAGTTGAATGCTCTTTCAAAGGTATGTTTAAGGTATGTTTGAGATAGACGACGTTGCAATTGGATGAGAAATCTGTAAGTCAAGTTTTAAAAAAATATATTATTTTATAAATAATTTATTAATATAAATAATAATATTGTGTATATATATTATGTATATATATTTAAATATAAAAATTAAATATATTATAAATATACATTATGATTTTGTAAAAACAATTATATATATATATATATATATATATATATATATATATATTTTTTTTTATACCATATAGAAAATGGTACATTCATGGGTTTTTAAATCTTGCCAAAAGTGAAAGAGACTTATATTGTAGGAAAATCTATATACATTTATAATACACCATTTTCAAAACAAGATTATATATATATATATATTATGAAATGTTTTGGCTCACACATTTACACACATTAGTCTTTCCTTTTATGTCTTCTCCAAGTGCATCATCCACAATAATTGGGTTGAGATTATATATATATATATATATATATAATTTATTTATATATTGATATCATATGGAAATTAGTATATTTATAAGTGTCTTAGGCTTATTAAAAGTGAACCAGAGTTATATTTTGGGAAAATCTATATACCTTTCTAATACATTAGGTTTAAAACAAAATTGAAAAGAAAAAAATATATTATTATGAGATGTTTTGACTGGACTAGACTTTCACACACCTCAGTCTTGTCCGTTATGTCTTCTCCAAGTGTATCATTCATAATAATTGGGTTGAGATCTCAAAGTTCCAGCCACTTTGACTATATCCTCACCCTTAGTTGGATCCCCATCTGTCACCTTGAAGCTGATCGCAAAATCCACCCGATGTAGGATAGTAATCTTCGTTTCCAGTCATTTGATCCTATCCAAGGATTGTGCGTTCTTATCCTCCTTATCGTCAATTGAAAACACAATGAGGGTTTTTTCTAACCAATAGAATTCCATTTCTTTGAATACTTTGGTGTCTCTAGATCTTGAGAATCTTGGGTCTAAAACCCACTCTTGGAATTCTTTTTTTATTTGATGCGTTTCAATCTACGACTATTTCTATAATGCCCGATTCACAAGCTCCTCCATCCTTTTCTAATTTTTCAGGGATGTACTGTTATTGCACAACTTCCTGGCTTGGTCTGTGACCATCTCTACCTTTGTCTGTTCAGACCAAAAGTTGGTCCTCCTAGTCGAAGGGAGCTTAGATGGGCATCTCCTCTAGGCCCCACATGCACTAGAATTTGAAAATCCTATAGCCACCTTGTCTTCCATCATAATCTCAAAGGAGAGAAGGTGAGAAGGAGGTGAACCTAGAAGATGAAAGGGCTTACCCCCCTTATGCTTATGACTATAGGAAAAGACTTGTAACTCGAGCCGGAACAAAACTAGGATTGTAAGAAGGGAAAAACTCAGGCTAGGAGAATGGAAAAATATCAGAGAGCAAGGGAGAGCTGAAATTACTCCTAAAACATAAAGTACACATCTATGCTTGAAAGACCAACCCCACTCAAGCTACATCCTAACAACGAAATCGGAAACCATTGGAAAGAACCCAATATCCTTAGAAGACCACATAGATACCGAACATACAGAGCTAGGAATTAAGAACAAGTTCAGACATGAAAACCAATAGAGGAACCTAAGAACCACTACCTTGAAAAGGAAGTTGTGCTTGCCCATTGAGGATCTCGATTAAGCCTTGCAAAGAAGAGTCCTTGTTTGATCATTCATTTTCAGCTTAATAAAACCATTGCCACTAGGAATCATGATCTCCCCCTCCTTCCTCATAACAGTTTCCATATGATTTACCTAAAACACCAAGACATCAAACATCATTTGAAGTATAGCACCAGAATAAGAGAGATCCCCTCTTCAATATAGGGCTTGAGCTTGGCTCTCATACTTCCATCCTGTTTGCATGTTTGCATCGCTAGAATAATTAATTTTTTTACCTTGGAGCTTGTACTACTCCCACCCCCCACACCTTCATTCATTTACATTAGTTGAACCAAAAACTTAACACCTATCCCCCATGTATCATGATATTGGGGAGTGATAACTTACTCCCCACCTCTTGATGTTAATGCCCTACCAGTCACCACTCATCATGGAGTAAATAGCAAGCAAGCCTATTTTAAAATAATATTTATATACAATTCAAATTCAAATTCTTTTTAATAATTATGTATGTTTATAAATAATTGCAAATTAAAATCTTGATGATGTAATTTTGTACATAATGTGCTCTCACCTATTGTTGTACTAGGTAGGGATCGATATACTTCGGAGTAATAAAGGGGTATGTTCATTATCATTGTCGAGAACACAAGCCGTGAGCACGCTGCCAGTCAACGCAGAATCACTTAATCTTCATTAAGGAAACTTGGTGCACATAATGCTATTTATGAGTATATTTCCTGGTTAAACATTACCTTCTTCTCAAAGACTTATTTGTTAGGCATTTTCATTTTTTGTGAACATTGTTAAAGGTTAAGTAAAATACTTCACTTATATATATATATATAAGAGTGAAGTTAGTTTTAATATAATTAAATCATAATCATTTATAAATAAGTAATTTAAATTTTTTTGAATCTTTTAAGTAGTTCAAAAATATTTATATTGCATTTTTTTTATTTTTTTATGAAGTTGTTTAATTGTTTTATGAAATTATCTTTTCATTAATATTTTAATATAAATTTGTAAAAAATTATTATTTTTTTGTTGTTTAAAATTTATTTTTGAATGTAGAAATGGATTCAACCTCTTGAAAAACTTTTCAGGCATTTAGATTATACAGAAATAATCACTTAAATCTGAGAATCTAACAATTTCTAACCAGATTTAAGGTAAATATCCCCAAACTCCTAAAAAAATAATTTCCTAAAATATTTAATATTGTCAACACCATGAACATTTGAGTGAAAAAAATTAGACAGTATTATACAATGCTTGACAGGCTAGCAGTATCCAACCTGCTAAGCAATATTAAATAATGCTACAGGTGGATTATAAAATGTTGAATTTGAATAGTGAATTACCACCTATAATCCATTATTCAAATCAGAAACCTATAATCCAACTGAAGCAGCATTCAATGCTGCATAGCAAACTGAATATTGGCTGCCATGCTTAACACGTTATCTTTGTTGATATTTTTCACACCGTACTATATAATGCTCGTTTTATACATTCTAATTTCTGGCACCGTCCTGGCATCTATCGATAAATTAAGGTACCACGACATGTGTCGAAAAAAACACGTGTTGAATCAATAAAGCGATTAGATATTTAATACACCACGTTCTACGGTTCTCCTCCCTTAATCTATTCAATTCTGGCTTGGTTCTGCTTTCAACTTTACTTTCACGTGATTTAATACAATCCAATGACCGGAGAAAATTATGCACCAGCAAAAGTCTAAACAGCCTTTATAATGAGAATGGATTCGCGGCTTTCGCTTCATACTCTCACCTGCAAGACTTTGAATAATTTCAGAGCCATCTAGTCATTCTGTCCATCCGTAGCTATGAATAGTTCATCAGAGAACGATAAGGGAAAACATCCCTCAGAAGAGTCGTCGGTAAACCTCGCAGCATCGGCAGAGGAAAATAGTATCGCAGGTACTGTCCGATCCCATTAATTTTTTTTTTTTCATTTTTACCTGTAGAGATTCATTCTCAAACTTAGTAAGGTATAATTCCACACAGGTTAGATTTTGGAAACCACACTCACCTGTAATTTTGATGAGTACAGGTGAAAAATTGAACTTATGAACCAATTTTGTTATGTTTAGTAGAACTTTGAGTATCTAGACTCGTTGTTCAATTATTGAGTCACTCCTTATTATCAGAATCACAATAAGCTAAATCCTGTTCTCCTCTTCTGTTTTCAAATTACATCGAGTGGAAAATTTTCCCTTCAAAATCAATGGCGAAATTTATATTGAGCGGGGTTTTATTATGCAGAGCGGAGCGAAATAAATCTACAGTCCCCATCTGCGCTTCTCACAATTTTCTATGCGGGGAAAGTGAACGTTTATCATGTATCAGCAGATAAGGTAGTAGACCGTTATTTCCCGAGAAGGATATTATGCTTCTTTTCTGGATTTTGCTATGTTGCATTCAAGTCCTTGCAATATCAAATTTGCAGGGAATTTTTTTGTAAAGAAAGCTTGAGATTGAGATATTGTTGTGTTGTGGGGGGCGGTGCAGGCAAAGGCCATAATGATGGTGGCGAGCAGAATAAGTGGGATTCCCTCATCGACGCCTTCTACGCCTTCAACTCCGATCAGTCCCTCGTCAGCCATCGTCAGCAGCACGCAATTTGCTCAGACGATGAAAAGCGGTAAGAGGAGGTGTAACTAAAGAGTGAAAGCCATTCTAATTTGCCATATATTTGACACCAGTTTGCAATTGTTGTTGCAGTGGCACTTCCAACGACTCCAAAATTTTCTATTCAGCGGTTTTTGGAGAAGAGAAATGAGAGACTTCACGGAGGAAAGGCTCCTTACTCTCCCCGCTGCAAAACTGATTGATGTTTCGCCTCCATGTCTTCATATCAAAATTATCAAATACCATCTATCATGTTGTTACAAGCTATACCATTTGGGGGTTTTCGGTAGAATTTTTAATGGATTGTTAAAATTACAAGGTTTGATGATTGAAATTGTAATGTCACAGTGTATTAAATGATTTTTTTGGTAATTATTTTTGTTAGAATTTTTTCAATAAAATATTAAATTTGTAGATTTGAGTGATTATTTCTGTTAAATTTTTCAATATGCTGAATTTATTTCTACATTTCATTTAGAAATGGATTTTAAACAACAAAAATAATAATTTAATACAGATATATATAGCCTAATTTTATCTAAAAAACCATTTCATAGAATAGTTAAACAGATTTTCTTTTTAATTGATTAAAGCTGCCAATATTTAACTTAA
>JZKD02S0431768.1:133799-149690 GCA_000966675.3 Picea glauca
AAAAAAAAAAAAAAAAAAAATAATCAAGAGAGCATTTTTTTTATTAAGAGAAGTGTTTCTCAACTGCTGAATATTTCATAGGTAACCCCTTAGATTTTCGGAGTTCTGTGAAATGAGTTTAAAAATTTATTTATAAAATTTGGGAAACTGTAAAATTTCCTTGGAATAAATTTTTATAATCAAGATTTAGAAAAATTAATCTCAACTTTATAATCAAAATCTAAAAAAATAATCTCAGCTTTAGCGTATGCAAATATGTATACAAATTTCAAATTTAAATAAAAATTAAACCTTAAATCTATTTAAAAAATTGTAAAATTGCTAAATTTCATTATTAAATTGGTGAGCATTCATTAACAAATTCGGTCAAATACCTAAGGTTGCACAGACGGGAACGTTTTCTCCACCGATGTAAATGCTTCCCTGGAATGGGACTCAGTTACATTAAAAACATGGCTGAATTGAATTTAAGACACAAACATTAATGAAATGTGAATTGTATAAAACTAGCATAGCTGCTAATTATGAAGCATTTTGCTGTACTGTTTAATCCTACAATCTGACGCATTGATTTTGGAGGATGACTAAGAATATGCCAACATCTTCAATGCATAGCCATCAGATTAGGGTTTAAGGTTAAATAAGGTTAAAATATCATTAATTGTGCCCATTGTCAATAGGTGTAAGCCTTTCGGCGTAATAAAATAATGTATAGCAAACAAAAAAAAGTGATACACCAACCAGGAACCTCATTCATGGTTATTTCTGTGTATCAATTTTTTTTAATCTTATTATAGTATAATTAATTTTAAGTTTTTTGAAGATTAAAGTGTTTTTCTGCATTTTGGCATGAATTTTTACAAGATTTTATCTAAAATTTTTATGTTTTGGCACATTTCATAGAATCCGAGGATATAAATCTGGGTGAAATCACAATTTTTTGTAATTCAAAATGTATTTTGAATGTATAAATGAATTTAGTATCAAAAACCTCTAAGACAATCATATTATATAGTCTTAACTATTCAAATATACAGATCCAACAATTTCTATAAAACCTATAACTTTCTATAAAAAAGAGGTGTATGTAATGCTTTCACCACACCTCTAAATAAAATCCATTGTTTTTATTTTTAAGTGGACAATTTCCTTGTAACCTTCTTCATCTATTCTCCAACTAAAACCTGTAGTCTATCCAATTTATCATTACTTATCAAAACGAAGGAGCTTCTTATTAGTCAACCAAGCATGGCGTGGCTCGACAATGGGCCAATCTCCATCGTCACTGTATATACAACATCGAACGTTGATGGCAAGTTCATTGAAATATGGGAACAAGATTGTCCTATATAACTACATAACTACGAGGGCAAGAGAGCATTCCAAAGGTTTTACATTCAACCACTGACATTTCTAGCTGGTCGGAACCAAACTATAGTTCGATGGATTCATTCGGACGAGGATCAACGGTTGTTATATCGACAATACTACCATTGTTGTATAGGATCCAACGCAACTTGAAGGAGAAATGGGCAAATTTCTCATGTGGTAATTTTGCGATACCTGCAGGGAGAGTGAAGGAGAAATGGGCAAATTTCTCACAGTTGTTGCCATATGAACTCACACACAAAAAACCAGAACACAAGAAACAAGAGCTGCAACTCTAAAACTTGAATGATTCCTTTTTTTTTTTTGGATAGATGGTTAAATACACAAAACTAACTAATAATAATACTCATAAAAATAGCTAATGCATAACTAACTGAAACTCTTGTAGAGTCTATAATTAAAACTTTCCTCAAATAGTTGCAGGAGTAATTATTTTCTAACACTCCCCCTTAATTACTACCACTAAATGCTTTCACGTTTACAACACCTAAATTTTGTCTATGAAAGTGATACATCTTTTGCCAATGGCTTTGTAAACATGTCAACCAATTGGTCTTTTCATCTACACGATTCCAAGTAGATTTCTCCATTTTTTACAAGTTCTTTAATAAAATGATATCTAGTATCATTATGCTTTCTTTTTTTGATGGAAACCATAGTTCTTTGAAAAAGATATTGTTGAGCTATTGTTACAATACACTAGAGTTGATCCTTCATGTCCTTGTAGAAGATCACCCAATACTCTTCGTAACCAAACTGTTTGACAAGTTGTTGCTGCTGATGAAATCATCACAATGGGTAGTTTCTTGGATGTCCATGAAATCACACCCGAACCAATATGGAACACATACCCCGACGTAGTCATCAATACTACCTGCAAAGTCATTGTCACTATATCCAATCAAGAAATCATTACTAGTGTTGGAATATAATATGCCATATCCCGTTGTTCCAATGACATATCTGAAAATTCTTTTGCCAACTCGCCAATGCAAATCTTTTGGAGATTCCATGAACCTGGAAATCAAACTAACAACATACATAATGTTTAGCCTAGTGGAAGTGAGGTACATAAGACTGCCAACCAATCTCTTGAATAGGGTTGGATCTGCATTGGATCTCACATCCTCTTTTCTAAGCTTTGTCCCTGTTGCAATTAGAGTTGGTGTTGGCTTACAATTCATCATCGTGAACTTCTTCAGCACATCCATGGCATACCTTGACTGAAATGAAAAAAATCATGAATCTGATTGAAGAACTTCAATACCAACACTTTGTGAGTAGATGGATCAAAAAGTTTATATGCTTTAAATTCTAAACAATACCCTATAAATATACATTTGATAGATTTAGCATCAAAATTATTCCAGTTCTCCTTTGGAATACGTGCAAAATCCTTACAAATTTGGAGGACCCTCATATGTAGGCTTGAAGCCCCAAAAGGTCAAAGAAGCCAAAGAGATTGGAAAGAAGAAACTATTATTTAAATGATAAAGTAAAGTCACAAAGTCAAAGAGGATTATTTAAATAATAAAGTGAAGTGAAAAAATCAAAGAATATTATGTAAATGATAAAGTGAGGTGACAAAGTCAAGGAGGAATATTTAAATGATAAAGTAATTAAGAACTTTCTAATTATGGAAAGTGGTTAACCCTAAAATGAGGAAAATAGGTTAAGTGACCTATAAATGGGTTAAGTGACCTACAAGTGGGTTAAGTGACCTAGAATATGCTTCTAAGGAAGCTACTTGGAAAGTATAAATAAGAGGCAAGGATCTCTTATGATATCGTATCTCTTGAGAATGTATTGAATATCTATTCTGAGAGAGAGAAGGTCTCGAGGATCTCATGGATGCATCAAATTTTCGGTAAGTTTGAGATCATGATGACAATAGTCTTGGAAGTTCAGAAACCCTAGTTTATGAGGTATATGGGGGCTGCAGTGAGGTGGGGAGCGTACATGCATGGGCTAAATGAGGACAAAGTACAGTGGATGAAGTCATGAATACTTGTGTGTGAGATGGTACCAGGCTCTTGAAGACTGAAGCAGGTTCCAGATCTGCATTCTACGAGCTTAGATCTTCCATAGAGACTCTAGTATGGTTACATTGTTGTCTTGATGGATACTCTTTCTTGTTGTGTGGTGAATGCTTAAGGCATTATTGGTATGGTTGTTATGATGTTGTTTGTGTTGGTTGATGGAGTGAGAAACACTCTTATGATTCAGTACTGATATGATTTCTATAGTATACTGGTTACTTATACATGATGAGTAGCATTCATATTGTATGGTTGAGAAGCATGAGTAAGTTGTTGGAGATATTGGACGTGTTGTGATTGGTTATGGGTCAGATTGGACAGTGAAAGACATAAGAGAATGTGATTGAAGGTTGCAGAGGATCTGAGTTGATCTTGAAGAGAAAATCCTAAGTAACTCAGATGTGATACGTAGGTTGTAGTATATATTAGCCGCATACATACACGAGTCGTACTACTGGTAGGGCACGTACATATGCATGCTGCACTACCGATAGGTCATGTACCTGTTGACAAATTGGTATATGTTGAGGATAGTTGCCTCATCTCAATTGGAGCTGAGGGTGTAAGTCGAGTCGTTCATTATAGAGATGGTGCTCTTGTAGAGTTGTACTCTATTCAGTTGTTGTTGATAACCCAAGATTGTAGTTCGTAATATAAGGAAAATTGTACATACATCTTGTGTTCTTTGTGTTCCTTGTGGTGATGGTTTATTGATGATATATGTAGCTGATATATGTTGTTGATGAATGGTCACATTTAACTGATTATAAATGACAACAATAAGAGTAAATGGTGATTTCTAACAAAGGAGTTTTGCGAAGGGGAAAAGTTTTGAAAAAAACCTCCACACTCATTCACCCCCCCTCTAAGTGTGGTCAATGTGTCCAACATTTTGAACAATGTTTACATGAGAGTTTTTCTCCCTCTTTCTTGACTAAATAATTCTTCTTTCCTTTTCCTTTGAATTTCCACTTTCCTTTGTCTCCATTATAAAATGGCTTCTTACTGCCCGCTTGAGGAGAAATCTTCCCTCTTGCTTCTAAATGAGTTTCCTGTACACAAAATTCATTTAGATTTGTAGGGTTAAACATAAGAATTGTGTGTCTCAAGTAGCTATGCAATCCTCTAATGTATTTGAGTAAAGTTTCTTGAGAATATAAATCTATACCCAAAACCAAATCTCTTCTCCTAAATTCTTGAGTGTAGCTTTGCACATTTTTCCCTTTAGCTTGCCTAAAGTTTTTCCAATCCATGATAGCTTTCTGCATGTATGCTAATGGATGAAAATTCATTTTAATTGCAACAACAAAATTGTTCAAAGAGGATAAAACCTTACTGGGTTTCTTCATGTCCCCTTGAGTTTTGGCTTCCCACCAAATGAATGACGCACCTTCCAATCTAAGAGAAGAATGTTGAATCTTAGTTTCATCATCCCAAATTCTTTGTATCCTACAATACACTGGAATTTGACGAATCCAATTATCCAATTTATCAGCATTTACCTCTCCATTGTACATAGGAAATTCAAACTTAATATCAAGCTTAAGCAAAGGAGTTTGTGGATGCATTTTACCGTTTTATTTTGGAGAATTTGGAGATGGTTGTGAAATGATAGAAGAAGTGGAAGATGGATGTGAATGAGGTGGAGTGTCACCATTTCCTCCATTTCCTTTTGGAGTTTTATCACCATTACCTTCATTACCTCTTGGAGGATTTGAGCTTTCTCCTTGCAACCTTGGATTCCTCTCTTCATATAAAAATTTCACCATTTCTATCATATCAAAGAAGGCTTTTCTGAAAGTTTCTTCATCAGAAGTGAGGGCTTCATAACTCTCCTCATGAGCCATAATTGGTGAATGTCTCCTTGAAACTTGTGGTGAATGAATATTTCTCCTTCTTGAAATTTGATAACTTGGCTCCACAAGCTGTCCTTCTCCTCTTGTAATTTTCAACCTTGTAAGCATCAGAAAAACACTTGCAAACAAATCAAAGCTTCACCCTAACCTATGCTCTGATACCAACTTGATATGAAATTGAAGGCTTGTACAACATGCAAGTGAAAATTGATGTGTCTTGGGGAATGGATCAATTTGTAAGAACATAGATTTTTTAATGAGTTTTGGACTTAAAATTGCAGAAATAACAGAGATAAACAACCATCAAATAACAAACATAACACAACAAATGATAAATGAGTACACCACTCTCTTGGGATACATCTCTTGGTCTAGCTTCCAATGGTCCTCTTTCATTAAGTGTTCAATATGTGAAAAAAAAAACAATTTATAATGCTCAAATGGAAAAAATAACAGCTCCAATGGCTTCAAAATTGTCAAAAACCCCTGTCTAGGATTTTTCTGCACCTGATTTGGTCAAAATATGAGAAAGTTATCTCCCCTAAAAGTTTCTCCTTCTCATATAGCCAAATCATCCTCCAAATCCCACACACAATTTTAAAACCTAGCTCACGCGCTCAGAACCTACCTTCGGCATGATTCTCGTTGCGTGGGAAAAATTGGCGCATTGTTAACGCAATTTTAGCACCTAACTCTGGAGGTCTTGGCCACATGGGGCATGTGTACAAGGCATGGAGATAACTATCTGCCCCCATTGGCCAACACCCAAGCCTTTTCCCGCACGCTTGGTCACATGGTATATTTTGCGAGTGTGTCCACGGGCTAGGGCTAAGCCCCGACCCCTTTTTCCACCAAATACACCACCATTTCAACTTAAATAAAATTGGCGCCACTATATGTTAAGACTCACCTGATAAGTGGTCTGGTTTCTTGGCCTACACCCTCATCCATCCAGCCAGAGGTTGCTTGTTCAAACCCTGCGGATCCCAAACCAAAATTTTAATGGTCGATGGGGTGCCATGTGTCAGCCCTTGATTGGGCCACGTGGCACCTTTCCATTGGTCCAAATCAACACCCACATGCCCAGTCACTTGCCACTCATCATTGCCACATCAGCTACATGTCAGCGCCACTTCTCACAATCAACTTCCATGTCAGCCTGTACAGACTGCACAATCAACAAAATTTTCCCTGTTTGGGAAAACAGACAAAACACCATAACTTTTTGATATGGACTCTGTTTGAGCTCGTTCAAGTTGTGTTGGGATCGTGAGGATGAGATATACGTAATGAAAACATTTTTGAGCAATTTCAAACAATTTGATTTTTGAGCATTTTTTGATCCCCTGGATCACCTATCATGGATGTATTAGTGGTTGAATTTTGTTGACATTTTAGTTTGCGTTTTAGACTATTATTGTTATGGGAGTAGATACTTCCTTTTTCCTCAGAACTGTCTCTAGTCATGAGACCTTAAGTTGTCAAAATAAATTGGATGAATCCTAGACTTGAGCAATGATTATGTGTCTTGGAGGTCCTAACCTTGTAGGGTAGGTTGGGCGGGTAGGAATTGTTTTTTATTTTTATGTGTTGTGGTTGATCAATGATTAACATTGAAATGGTATCTAAATTTTTTTGTGTAATGAGATAAACGAGAATAAAATGTGTAAGTAATGATGTATGTGTTTTCCTGTAACACTTGTCTTGTTGTTATTATTTCAAAAAAAAATAAAAATTCACTACTATACTCACCTACATTGTTGTCGTAAGAGAAGGTTCGTTACATAGGGTATCGGAGTGAGGTTCAACCTTGTGACATTTGACCGTTACACCCTCCACTATGCTAGCAAAATGATTAAAAATGTATCGCTAATTAATTCTGAAATTGTCCATGCAGGTAATCATGGCTAGAGGATGTGGGGGAAGTAGATGTTGTGGTGTGGGAGGAACAGGTGTGACTTCTCCGATAGTATCCATGCAACAGGGGTCAAATCCCCTGGGAGATGATTAGACTACTAAGAAGGAGCAATTTTTTGTGGGATATGTGGTAGGTATGATGAAATCCTTCCAGAGGATGTTATAAGCGTTGATCAACCGCGTGGATCGAGATAAGGGTAAAGTGTCTGTGCCCAATGAGGGTTCACAGTGTGCTCTAGCTAGTAGTAGTAGTATACAGAGAGAACTTGAGAAGGTGAAATTTCTTGAGTTTTGGGGTGCCACAAATGGCTTAGCCACCGAGGTATGGTTGGAGCACATGGTGATGTGCTTCAGACTTCGTGATTACACCTCCAACATGAAATTATGCATGGAGGTCTTTTAGTTGAAGGGGATTTCTCTTATATGGTGGAAGACGCTCCTACCTCACCTAAACATGGTCGTTGAAGACGTGTCATGGGAGTTTTTCGAGGAATGGTTCTGGGAGAGGTACTTATCCAAGGAATTCATTGAGCGCCAGATTAATGAGTTCAATGCCTTACAATAGGGTGGTCGTATGGTGTTGGAGTATGAGGGCAGGTTCATGAAGCTACTTAGGTATGCTCCACATCTGAACACAAAGAATTTATAGATCATCAAGTTTGTGTTCGACCTTCACTTCAATATTCATGCGAAAGTGATGATCCTAATTCCTTAGATGTTGCATGATGCAGTTCAGAAGGCCCTCATAGTTGAGGAAGACATGAACAATGGGGGTTAGGGAAATAATCCTTCTAGACCGACTGGAAAGAAAACATTAAAAGAACAACAACAACATACACTAGCCAAAGAGACTTTCGGGCATCGAGATATGCCTAGAGAACCTATGTTCTGGAAACCATGATGAAAGACTCCTCATCATAGGAATCCTTATAGAGGAACAAAAAACCAACAACAACGTCATCCGTAGCAGCAACAACATTTCAGGTATGTTCACCAGAACATACCAGGATCACATACTTCTATGCCAACAACTTCTACTTCGGGGACCAGGAGCACTGGACCAAAGGATGGATGTTGTACATGTGGAGAGTCACATTACCAGTGATATTGTCTGATTGATAAGGCCAAAGTGACCAGATCATTGGGACCCACTACTATAGGATATTTTGGAAAGTTCCATAGTATTCATGTAGTGGTGAACAACCTCCAGGCCGTATACCAGTCCATTGTGCTCAATACGTCAAGTACAAATGTCGATATAAATTTTAGTATCTTGATAGATCCAAGTGCTATAGAGAGCTTTATTTCTAGTGGAACGCTAAAGAGAATTAAGGTAAAGGAAATCGAGCATGATGAGTTAAGATACGTAGAAATGACATCAGGAGCCAAACAAAAAATTGGAGGAAAGGTTACAGATTGTAGAATTAATTTGGGATATTTTGTAATGAAGGCCAACCTATACGTCATGATCTTAGGATATTATGACATAGTAATAAGTGTAGACTAGTTAGAATCACATGATGTGATACTTAACTGTAATATGAAACAATTAAGGTTGACAACTGATTTGGGGTAGAATAGAGTGATTATAGGAAGAAACTAGGGTCTAGTGTCCTTGAGTTTTATTTCTTCCCTACAACTATATAATATTATGCACATGGGATGCGAGCTATATGCCATCCTAACACTTAATGAAAAGGGAGAGACAAAAGGATTGGAAAACTTTCCGGTAGTATCAGAGTTTAGAGACGTATTTTTAGAGGAACTACAAGGTTTTCCACCAGTAAGAGAACTAGAGTTTACCATAAATTTGAAACTTGGAATAGACGCGATTGCGAGAAATCTATACTGTATGTCAAGATTGGAATTGCTGGATTTGAAAATGCAATTGAAGGAATTGTTGGACTTGGGACTTATACGTCCAAGTGTATTTCCGTGGGGTGTGCCCGTTATTTTTGTGAGAAAGAAGGATGGATTGTGGAGATTTTGTATTGACTATCATCAATTGAACAAAGTGACGATCAAGAACCAGTATCCGTTACCAAGAATAGATGATTCATTCGATCAGATGAAACGAGAAATGATGTTTTCAAATATTGACTTGAGATAGGGATATCACCAGTTATGGATGAAAGAGGAAGATATCCGTAAGACCACGTTTAAAATGAGATTCAGACACTATGGGTTTACAATTTTACCATTCGGATTGACGAACGCCTCAGGGGTATTCATGAGTTTTATGAATGGGGTGTTCCGCGAAAACTTGGAGAAGTTTGTCCAAGTATTTATTGATGACATATTGGTTTATCCTCATACGAAAGAAGAGCATGAAGAACACTTAAGATTGGTCCTACAGTGTCTACGAGAAAACAAATTCTACGGGAAGCTATCAAAATGTTCTTTTTGCCAATCAAATATTCATCACTTGGGACATATAATATATGGTGAAGGTATCGTTGTGGATCCAACGAAAGTAAAGGCCATTATGGAATGGCCAAAACTGACAAATGTACAAGAAGTACATAGATTCAAGGGTTTCGCAGGATATTATTGACGGTTCGTCGAAGGTGTTTCGAAGATACCAAATCTAATCACGTAATTGAAAAAGAAGAACAAGAAGTTCATATGGACTGAGAAATGTGTGGAAGAATTTCAAAAGCTCAAATATTTGTTGAAGACAATGCCGATATTGAAGGTCCCCGACATGGATAAAGAATTCTTGGTATGCACGGACGCATCCAAGGAAGGTTTAGGTAGAGTTTTGATGCAAGACGGTCGAGTGATCACTTGCATTTCAAGGAAATTGAGAAGGCACGAGGAAAACTATGCAATGAACAAATTGGAGTAATTAGCAATTTCATATGCCTTGAGAGTATGGAGACATTATTTGATTGGAAGAAAATTTGTATTAAAGACAAATCACTATGGATTGAAACATATATTTACGTAGAGTGACTTGAACGCGTGACATAGACGTGTTAAAATAATGTAACTGCAAAGTGTATTCTTACTATTATTTGATATATTATTCATTGGATCAATACCCATTGTGGATTGATCATGTTGGCTATTGTATAAGGACCAAATCCCCTTTTGTGGATTGGTCATATTGTAATTGTAAAAGGAAAAAGAAGAAGTCGGCCCCAGAATATATCAAGAGGCCCCGAGATATAATAAAGGTGGTTGTAACCACCCAGTTTGAGAAGTCAGCCCTGCCAGTGAAGAGACACTTCACACGTGCCAGATTGGTATAAATAAGGAGGCTAGCGCCTCACTTAGACACACACTCACTTGCTCATTCAGAGACAAGTTTCAGAACTGCAGTTGGAGAAGAAGGAGAGAGAGTGGCGCATCTTTGGGAGAGGATCTTCTGTATTAGCTTAATTTATCTCTTGGCATTGTATTGACTATCTATAATAAGGAAGTTTTGTTGGGTTTTCTTCCCTTAGAGGGTTTCCCAAGATAAATGTTGTGTCTCTTGTGATTGTGTATTTCTCAGTGATCTTGTATTATGCTATTGTTATCTATTGAATGCAAATAACTATAATAATGGCTTAAACATTAACATGGTTTCAGAGCCAAGCTGAAGAGAGCATCTTTCACAAGAGAAAAATGAAAAATGTCACTATTGTCATACATGCAAATTAGGGCTTTTTGTTGGTGAGGTATTTCATCCCTAAAACCATCTAGAAAACTACGCCCTCCCCCAAGGATCATTTTGGGACCTTCAACGCACCTTTTCAGTGGCTAGATATCCTAGAAAGTGAAACCCTGGTTTCACAAAGTACCAGAAAACTAGAGTACCAGAAGTACCAAAAAACCAGAAGCACCAATCCAGAAATCCGCAGATCAAGTTTGAGGGGGTAAAAGTTGGATTTTCGGAAATCTGACTGCACCAACTTACTCGCCTCAGCTCAGCGCATCAATCCCCTGGATTAGAATTTCAAAATTTGAAGTTTGAAAAATTAGGGTTTCCTCATAAAACCCTAAGTTGCAGTTGTAGTTACAGTCTTAGAACCAGTTGCAGATGCAGTACCATTTGCAGTTGTAGCCGTACTACCAGTTGTAGTCACCCTTGAAGTTTTTAAAGAGTTGGTAATGATTACCGCTACTGCCAGATGGTGCCACCACCTGCAAATTCTATCAGAGGTATGTACTCACATATGTTTAAATGGTTAAACTTTAAAGAGTATTTGCAGGAGAAGGAATATTTTTCCATAGATATAGAAGGATCTCAAGATCCAACACATTCATAGGAATGATGCAACCCAGGTGTGATTATCCATTTGTCATATTGATCAATGTTGCATCATTTTAACCTTTTCTAAGTCAAGGTATTAGACGGATTAAAAGTTGAGATCATAGAACTTATCCTCTAACCCAACCTTCTGTCAATATAGTGTATTGTCTTAGTACAGAAGACAGGTTGAAGAAAGCACTCGTCATCTTGAGTGAAGGAGACTCCAAAGAAAAGAAATCACTCATTCCTGAGGACAAAGCTCCAGGTTTGATTAATCAAGTTAATAATATTCAAAGGTACACATGACAAGTTGATGACTATAGTTGAGATAACAGTCCTTGTAAAGTATCATAATTGATAGAATGTGAGCATATAGAGGTAAATGCTTAATATAATCATTTGTCTGATACAACCAACACCTCCTCTTGGAAGAATATCGTGTGTTAGTTCTAGGTTTCCATGGAGGAATGCTTGATCACAATAGTATGAGAGTGTTGACCTCATTTCGTATTGTATTCCTTTCCTTTAAATCTTGCTTCAAACAAGTTACAAGTGATATCTCTAAAGGATCTACTGTGATGATTGTTCATACTATTACCTTATATTATCAAAAGGGATAATACTCTTTCTTGCTGTTTTGTTGACCTTGTTCCAGGTAATATGTAATAACCCCGAGGAAGAAATAGTGAAGGTTGCAGAAGGCAACGTGCTAAAGGAGAAACCTTAAATGAAGCAATCATAATTGGAAGTGAAGAAAATGGCTTGTATAAACTAAAGGGTCACTCAGAGGCTTCCATGACCCATGCCATTGAAAACTCATGTGAACTTTGTCATAGAATATTAGCTCACATCAACTACAAGGTGCTACCATACATATGAAAAGCGGTCACAGGTTTACTAGAACTCAAAGGTGACCATGAAGGCATATGCAATGGATGTGCACAAGGGAAGAACATCAAGAACCCATTTCCGAAGAGAGAAAACAAAGCAAAAGGAGTTCTAGAGCTCATTCATTCAGATGTATGTGGCCCAATGCCATCATCCTCCATTAGTGGGTATGTATATTATGTATCATTTATTGATGATTATTATTGTAAGACCTGGATATACTTTTTGAAATCTAAAGATGAAGTGCTCAGTAAGTTCAAGGAATTCAAAGCCTTGATAGAGAATCTTTCTGAAAGAAAGATTAAGATACTCAGGTCAGATAATGGAGGAGAATATACATCAAAAGAGTTTGTGAACTTCTGCAAATATGTTTGCATCAAGAGGGAACTCACCACTCTCTATAATCCTCAACAAAACGGTGTAGTTGAACGAAAGAATAGAACGATAATGGAAGTTGTGAAGACTATGATCCATGATCAAGATCTTCCTATGTGCTTATGGACATAAGCAGTAATGGCAGTTGTATATGTGCAGAACTGATTATCCCATAGTGCACTTGGGCTCAAGACTCTGGAAGAGATGTTCACTGGAAAGAAGCCAGAGGTAAGCCATCTCAAAATATTTGGCTGCCCAATATTTATTCATATACCGAAAGAGAAGAGAAACAAGCTGGAACCTTCAGGAAATAAGGGAATATTTGTGGGATACTATGAGGTATCCAAGGCCTTCAGAATATATATACCAGGTCACCATCACATTGATATTAACATGGACGTGACTTTTGATGAAGATGAAACACTTAAGAAATCAAGAAGATGCTAGCTTGAAGAAGTATATGAAGAGGAACCTGTAATCCTTAGGACTGCTGAACCAGTGAGGGAGGTTCCGAGAGCTGCTGAACCAGTGAGGGAAGTCGTAACTTCCCCTGATGAGGAATTACTATAAGATCATGACATGATGGAATTTCAAGAACCTCCTCAGATGACGATCCTCCATAAAAGGAAGCCATCTTGGGCTAGAGAGCTTATTCAAGATGGAGAGAAGTACGGTGTTCCCCAAGGAACTAAGGGACAAGTGAAAACACCAAAGCCATTCTCCATTTATATGGCTTTGATGTGTGATATTCTAGAAGAGGAGCCTACCTGCTTTGAAGAATCCATTCAGACGAAAGAATGGGCAGATTCCATGAGAGAGGAATACCAATCCATAATGAAGAACGAAGTATGGGAAATAGTTCCCAGACCGAAGAGTAAAGATGTGGTATCCTATAGATGGCTCTTCAAAATAAAACATGTTGTTGATGGAAGTATTGAGAAGTATAAAGCAAGATTTGTTGCTCGTGGCTTTTCCTAGAAGGAAGACATTGACTATGAAGAGACATTCGCTCCTATGGCCAGATACACTTCGATCAGAACCATCATAGCTCTTGTAGCTAAGATGAAGTGGAAGCTGCACCAGATGGACGTGAAGACATCTTTCCTAAACAATTTCATCGAAGAGGAAGTGTATATAGAGAAAGCTCAAGGATTTGAGGTTGAAGACAGGAAGTCTCATGTCTGCAGATTGAAGAAATCCTTATACGGATTGAAGAAATATCCTAGAGATTGGTATGGCCGTATAGACAGTTTCTTGACGAGCTTAGGATTTACCAAGAGTAAAGAAGACTCTAACCTCTACCTCAAGTTCATGAAAGATGAGGCAGTAATATTACTACTGTATGTGGATGACTTAATCTTAACCGGAGAAGAAAATTTCATCACTAAATGTAAGAAGAGACTTGACTGAGAATTTGAAATGAAATACCTTGGCCTAATGCATTATTTCTTAGGTCTTGAGGTATGGCAGAGTCTAGAGAGGATCTTCCTTAACCAAGGGAAGTATGCAATCGAAATCCTGAAGAGATTCGACATGTTGGAATGCAAGTCCATGAATACACCCATGGAAGCGAACCTGAAGCTGTTGGTCGACACTTCATCAGAATTGATTGATGCCACGTTGTACAGACAGATTATTGGATCGTTGATGTACCTAATGAACACCAGACCAAACATTTGTTTTGCTGTGAACACCTTGAGTCAGTTTCTGGTAGAACCTAGACATGTTCACCTGGTGGCTACAAAACATGTAATGAGGTACCTTAAGGGTACAATAGATTGTCGTATCATCTATGATGGAGATCATGATTTCACATTGACTGGATATACTGATGCAGATTGGGCAGGAAGTGTTTCTGATAGGAAAAGAAGTTCAGGATGTTGTTTTAGTTTTGGATTAGCCATGATCTTGTGGCAGAGTAAGAAGCAATCTAGCATTGCTCTTAGCACAGCGGAAGCAGAATACATTGTTGCATGTTCTGCTAGCTGCAAAGCTATATGGATTCAAAAGTTACTGACTGGTCTATTTGACCTAGAGATGGAAGCAACCACGATCCTATGTGACAACCAGAGCTGCATAAAGATGACAGAGAATCCTATATTCCATGACAGGTCGAAGCACATAGATATCCGGTATCATTACATCCATGACATGGTGCAGAGAGGAGCCTTAAAGCTCCAGTACATTAGAATGGATGAACAGGTTGTTGATGTTTTGACCAAGCCTCTATCTCGTGTAAAGTTTGAGTAATTTTGAGATAAGCTTGGAATAGTTCGAAAGGACCTTCCTCGAAAGGGGGAGTAGTTTCTATGATGAGACATCTCTTTCTTCCAGCCTCATTGATGTGACGTAAAGCAAGAAGATGTAATGAGACTAGTATTGTGCTTCCGTCTTGACAGTTGTGACACAAAGCCAATCTAGTATCTTGCTTCCAACCTGATGGTTGTGACGTAAAGCAAGAAGATGTGATGTGACTAGTATTGAGATTTCGGCTTAACAATTGCGACGTAAAACCAGTCTAGTATCCTGCTTCCAGTTTGATTTTTGTGACGTAAAGCAGGATGAGCATATTTCTTCCGGCTTGACAGCTGTGACGTAAAGAAGGACGATGAGATGAGACTAGCACTGTGCTTCCAGCTAGATAGCTGTGACATAAAGCCAGTATAGTATCCTACTTCCATCTTGATTACTGTGATGTAAATTAGGGCGAGTATCTTACTTCCATCTTGAGTGCTGTGATGTAAAGCAAGACGTTGAGATGAGACTAGTACTGTTCTTCCTTCTTGAGAAGTTGTGACGTAAAGCCAACCTAGTATCTTGCTTCCATCTTGAGTGCTATAACGTAAAGAAAGACGAGTATTGAGCTTCCAGCCTTACAGCTGTGATGTAAAGCTAGTCCTATATTATGATGAGACAGCCTCGTGTTGTGGTGATGATGATTATGTATTAGCTTTATACTAACAAATATTGATGCAGATGATGATTGCATTTCTTTGAGAATGATGATGATGTTGATGAAGAAAACATCTGATGATTTATAGATACGCCAGTTAGTGTTCCAAGATGATATTAATGATGCTGTCCTCTCACCCACTTGATGTTGTTGATGATGTTGTCCTCTCTCTCGTATGATGTTGTTGAAGAATACCCTTCTTGTTAAGGGGGAGTGTTAAAATAATGTAACTGC
>JZKD02S0431768.1:156185-177363 GCA_000966675.3 Picea glauca
ATAACACCTGTGACTGGAGTGACCTCTAGTAACCCTGTTTACCCCTCTTTAGCCCTGGCTATAGTCTAACAGGGTGGTTTAGACCATTAAGCCTCCTCTTCTGGAGCTCCTATTTGGAAAGAGACATTACAGGGTGCCACAAACTTTCAAAACCATTCCAATGCAAATGGAACCCTTGGAGCACGGAGGTGCATCGTGAATGGAATGTCACATAATTAAAACTTGAGTCAATAAATATAGGTGGCCTAGAAAACATTGCAAATAATAGGCCTTGTTAGAATAAAATAATTAATTAAACCATAAATAATTAATTATAAAACCTAACCAAAGTTTAAGCCTAAGTCTAAGTCTAAGTTTAAATATAGGACTAAATGAATTATGACACAAGTTGAAATATTTGAGAATATAATCATATCTAGGAAAACGGGGAATAAAATTTAAAGGTTGGAAAAATGCAGGTGTGCATGAAATTAATAAAATCGATTTTTAAAAATACAAGAAATAATAACATGAGAGAATAGGAGTACACATGGAATAGAATATTGAGTCAACCTACCAATAGTATAACTAGAAGAAGACTCCTAATCCAAATCTAACTAAGATCTAGTTAGGAGACACTCATTAAATGAAAATTTGGGGAACAAAGGGACAACTAAGAGAGAAAATATGAACACATTGGGGAATGTGAGGGAAATTGAATTTTTAAATAAAATAAAAATGTTAATTACTTGTGCAAATTGGGGACAAGGTGGGAAGTGTGTGGGTGAATAATACTAATTCAATTAATTATAAAGAAAATTAATTGTGCATGAAGACATGTGGCATTGGGGATTTTTCTATAAAACAAATGTGGTAGAAAGGGAAATGGATCTCACTTCTATTTGGTATTGTTATGCTACCAAAATTTGGTTGGACCGTGTTTTACTTTTGACACTTGGGAATCCTAGCTTGTGAAAGAGTGGAAGCTCTTCCTTGCGAGGCAAGATTGGAAGCTAGTGTGTTTTGGTTTCCTGTGTGTGGCCTCTTTGTGGCTTGGGGGGATAAGCAGGAAGAAGAGTACCCCTAGAATTGGATGAGAGGTACCAATGAAATCTATGCGATTAACAAGCGAGAGTAAAGAAGGAGCGCAATTTGCTAAATGACATCTTCAAATTTTATTACGGTAGTTTATTCTGAAATTTGTTAATGTATCAAGAATAATTTGTAATTAAATTAGAAGTTTTCATTTGCCAAGAAACAACTATGAGAAATATTGGTTAGTGCAGCTGGATACAGGAGCCAAAAGAAAAGTTAATGAGATGGTTAATTCATGTTTTATGGACATGATTGGACTGAACACCATGGCATATTTGAACATCTTACCTTTAGGTTCCTATGAATGTCTAATTGGGATGGATTGGTTGGACCAATATCATGCCACCCTAGACTGTCATAACAAGGCCTTTAATTGCTTGGATGAGGAAGGGACCCTTAGGAAGGTGAAAGGAATTCCCAGGGCAGTAACCATCTGAGAAATTTCATCATTTCAGTTGAAGAAATGTTACAGAAAAGGGTGTTAAATATTTGTAGCACATATGGAAGAGACACTTAAAGATAAGGTGCCAAATTTGGAAGATTATGCAGTCTTCGAAGAATTTGAAGATGTATTCAAGGATGTACCATGACTACCCCCAAAGAGAGATATTGATTTCTCTGTAAATTTAATGATGGGAGCAGCTCTAGTATAAAAGACTCCTTACAGACTGAGTATACCAGAGCTGAAGGAATTGCAAATGCAGCTTGAAGAACTTTTGAAGAAGGGGTATATACACCCAAGTGTGTCACCTTGGGGTTCCCCAGTCTTGTTTGTGAAGAATAAATATGGAACATTAAGATTGTGCATTGATTTCAGACGGTTGAATAAAGTTATTATTAAGAACAAGTATCCTCTGCCAAGGATTGATGATCTTTTTGATCAATTGAAGGATGCAAAGGTATTTTCAAATATAGATCTCAGGTCAGGATACCATCAGGTAAGGATTAAAGAGGAACATATCATCAAGACCACCTTCAGGACAAGTTATGGTCATTATGAATTCACAGTGGTGCCATTTGGGTTGCCAAATGCACCGGCTGTTTTCATGTGCCTAATGAATGGTGTTTTCTGAGAATATTTAGACAAGTTTGTCATTGTCTTTTTGGATGAAATTATTGTATACTCTAAGTTAGAAGAAGAACATGAGCATCATTTGAGGATCATGTTGCAAGTATTAAGGGAGCATCAGTTGTATGCCAAGTTGAGCAAGAGCTCATTTTATCAGAAGAAAATTCATTATTTGGGGCATATCATTTCAAAGGATTGGATAGCAGTGGATCCCGGGAAGATAAAAACCATTAAAGAATGGTCAGTGCCAAAGAATGTGACAGAAGTAAGATCATTCATGGGCTTTGCAGGATACTACATGAGATTTATTGAATGATTTTCAAAGATTGTACACCCAATCACTTTCTTGCGAAGAAAGGGTGTGAAGTTTCAGTGGACATTGGATTGTGAAAAGAGTTTCCAACACTTCAAACAATTATTAACAAGTGCTCCAATACTAAGGATTGCAAACCCAAATGAAGATTTTATTGTATGCACAGATGCATGCAAATGGGGACTTGGTGGGGTCCTTAGTCAAAATGAGTTTGTTATATGTTATGAATCAAGGAAGTTGAAGGAGCATGAAAGACATTATTCCACTCATGATTTGGAGTTGGCAGCCATAGTGCATGCCTTGAGGAGATGGAGACACTACCTCATGGGGAAAAGGTTTGAGATAAGAATAAACAATAATGGTATGAAATATATATTGGATAAACCAACTCTAAATGCTAGGCAAACCAGATGGTTAGAATTTCTAACTGAATATGACTTTGATATAAAGCATATCAAGGGAAAAGAGAACAAAGTGATTGATGCACTCAACAAAATAGTACATGAATTGCACGCTGCAACCATTAGCATGTACCAATTAGATTTGAAAGACAAAATTACATAGGCTGCCAAATCAGATATGGAATACAAGGAATTAATGGAAAAATTACAAGAAGTTATTTTGTAGCAAAAAATTAAGGAATATAAGTTAAATATTGATGAAATTATCATGTACAGGGGAAGAATTTATGTACCAAATTATCAAGAATTGAAAAACCTGATATTGAGAGAAATGCATAATGTGCCTTATGTTGGGCACCCAGGATATCATAAATCTATTGCAGTTGTCAACAACCAATATTATTGGCCAGACATGAAGAAAGAGGTTGCTGATTTTATTGCCTGATGTTTGGAATGTCAAAAAGTAAAGGCTGAACATAGACACCCAGCTGGTTTTGCTATAGTGATTACTCATTCTTAAGTGGAAATGAGAAGTTGTAACAATGGATTTCATCACCAAACTTCCCAGAACAAGAAAGCAACATGACTCTATCATGGTAGTGGTGGATAAGCTTACTAAAGCTGCCCATTTTGTTCCAGTTAATCTCACTCACAAGGCAACCAACATCGTTGATGTTTATATGAAGGAAATTGCTAGTGGCATACCCAAGATAATCGTGTCTGATAGAGATCCAAAATTTACCTCAAAATTTTGGAAGGGATTATTTAATGGATTTGGAACAAATTTAAATTATTCCCGTGCCACTGAGCACACTTTTATTGAATTATTCTTTGAAGAAATTGCGTGTAAGTGATCCGGTTATGGTGCAATGTGCTTTCGTTTCGATTATGGATTATACATGATGATAAAGATGTGTTGTGACTTATGTATATGTATTGACATATGCTATTGATGATTTTTCTTGAGTGTGCATGACACATGATAGGTTATGGATGTTGATGGTATCAATCGACTTACTCAGACTCTTGATTGAGTCAGAGAATGGATTGTATTTGTTTGAGTGTTTTAGTTTTGCACATATGTGATATATGATTGATTTCAATATGATTTATGTATATGGATTATTGACAATGTTTTCGTTAGTCGATACAGGGTTGACGATACTTTCTAATCCGACTCACATAAGTAGTAAAGAGGCCATGCAAAAAAACTAGACATTGAGGGAGATGTGTGGCAACGTCCGTGTCACAACCTACTAGCACTCCCTCTGTGGCCTAAATGGTAGGTTAACGATTACCTAGGTTGAGAGGTCCACAATGTCGTGATGGTGGACTGAGACAGTTGCTCACGAATATTTCTAAGGGGCACACAAAGGAAGAATCCTTATTCCTTAGAATCCCTTAGTCTCTCACAAGTTCGACTGAATGAAGTGTTGACTCCAAGGGTCCCACAAACTTTCAAAACCATTCTAATGCAAATGGAACCCTTGGAGCACGGAGGTGCGTCGTGAATGGCATGTCACGTAATTAAAACTTGAGTCAATAAATCTAGGTGGCTTAGAAAACATTGAAAATAATAGGCCTTGTTAGAATAAAATAATTAATTAAATCGAAATTATTAATTATAAAACCTAACCAAAGTTTAAGCCTAAATCTAAGACTAAGTCTAAGTCTAAGTTTAAATATAGAACTAAATGAATTTATTAATTATAAAACCTAACCAAAGTTTAAGCCTAAGTCTAAAACTAAGTCTAAGTCTAGGTTTAAATATAGGACTAAATGATATATGACATAAGTTAAAATATTTGAGAATATAATCAACTCTAGAAAAAAGGGGAATAAAATTTAAAGGTTGGAAAAATGCACGTGTGCATGAAATTAATAAAGTCGATTTTTAAAAATACAAGAAATAATAACATGAGAGAATATGAGTACACATGGAATAGAACATTGAGTCAACCTACCAATAGTCTAACTAGAAGAAGACTTCTAATCCAAATCCAACTAAGATTTAGTTAGGAGACACTCATTAAATGAAAATTTGGGGAATAAAGAGACAACTAAGAAGGCTCCTAATCCAAATCCAACTAAGATTTAGTTAGGATACATTCATTAAATGAAAATTTGGGGAACAAATGGACAACTAAGAGAGAAAATAGAAACACATTGGGGAATGTGAGGGAAATTGAATTTTTAAATAAAATAAAAATGGTAATTACTTGTGCAACTTGGGGACAAGGCGACAAGTGTGTGGGTGAATAATACTAATTCAATTAATTATAAAGAAAATTAATTGTGCATGAGGACATGTGTCATTGATGATTTTTCTATAAAACAAATGTGGTAGAAGGGAAATGGATCTCGCTTCTATTTGGTATTGTTATGCTACCAAAATTTGGTTGGACTGTGTTTTACTTATGAGACTTGGGAATCCTAGCTTGTGAAAGAGTGGAAGCTCTTCCTTGCTAGGCAAGATTGGAAGCTAGTGTGTTTTGGTTTCCTGTGTGTAGCCCCTTTGCGGCTTGGGGGATAAGGCAGAAGAATAGTACCCCTAGAATTGGATGAGAGGTAGTGAAATCTATGTGATTAACAAGTGAGAGTAAAGAAAGAGCTTAATTTGCTAAAGGACATCTTCAAATTCCATCTTCATCGGTTATATTTTGGGAATAAAATTGGCCAAGTGCATTGAAGGGTTAATGTGTAATCTAGATGGTGAAATTTTGTTGTTCGCTACCCATTTAAATTATAAACTCATTATGAAAATTTCTGTTGATCGTTGTGTTTTCAATTTCAACTCAGAATTTAGAAATTCTTTTGTTCGCTGTCATTGGAATTTACAACCCCAAGTTTCGATTTTCCCTTGTTCGTCGCCAATTAGATTTGCAATTTCTGATTTTAGTAGATACCTTATGCAATGAAACTTTTCGGTGGTCGCACACTTGTATTTGATTTAATATGTAGCATTTGATCTTATATTTCTTGAAGTGTGATGATCGTAGGTAGAGATACCTCTGTTCTTTGTAAATTCCTTTTAAATCTTCAACCCAAGATTTCGAAATGCTTGGGCTTGCAGCGAATTAAATTTCCCTCCTGGAGTTTCGATTCACTGATCTAATGCTTTATGATTTTTTTTCATAACCAAAGTGTGGAAATTCCATGATCATTTCCAAACTAATGACAGATCCAGAATTTGGAATTTATTGGGTCCCTGTAAAATTCAATGGCATATTTTGAATTTAAAAACTTCTTGTGGTCTTGCAAAACTTCTCGGTAAGTTCCAGAAGTCTGAATTTCGTGAGTCGCTGCACATTTCTACCATTCTAAATAGTAGAACCTGATTTAGGATTGTGATTCCTGAATTGAATATGTATGGTAACTGCCAAGATATTTAAAAATATGAAAATGTGGATTTTTTTTATTCGCTGCGATTTAGTTTAAAATGTTAGGGTCGCTGTCAATTTAATGAGTAGATTCTGATTTGTAATTTTGTGATGGTTGCGGAAAAATTTAATGACAACAATGTAACTAGATGGGACGTTGTAAATTAGAATTTTGTATGGTCATTGTCGTTTTTTATTGCAAGATTGGAAAGTTAAATTAGGATTATGATCGGTGTTATCATCAAATCTTGATATAAATAGAATGTAATCTAATGATTATATATATTTATATTTATATTAAGATCAAAAGATTCACCAACTATTATTCTTTATATATCTATAATGTATGTGGAAGGATAGTTTCATGATTTATATGGATAGACTTCCTTAAGTTGGTGAATAAATATAGAGCATAGTTAATAAGTCTATGAAAAAATAAAAAATAAAAGGTAAGGGTGAGGTTCATTTTGAAGAATGTTCAAAGAGTTTAAGCAATAAATTTTAAATTAGAATACCATATGCTAGTTTGAGAGATATTTCATGACGAATCTTGGTTATTTTTTACTTGGATTTGGATCATCATCTTATATACAAAAATTTTAGTATATAAAACGTTTTTAATAGAATTATATCCCCATATATATATACTAGTTGAGACTTAATTGATATGGAATTTATACTAACAACATTTCATTACTCATGGCTTCAACAAAATTGATGTTAAGAACAATAATTTGTTCTAATACCGCTGAATAGAAATGCATCTATGTCAACCTAGGGTGATTGAAATTCCATCCTAATTGTAAATATTGATTTATCTAGAATGAGATATTTACCTAAAACTTAGGTATCAGTTTCAATCTTAGATGCTTAATTCATAGATTCTTCATGTTGTATTTAGTGAGAGAAGTCCAAGAATATATATAGTTCCATATTCATATTATTATAATAATTCTTGATGATATAATTGGAATTGAATATTGTGATCTTAATTCATAGATTTTTGATGTTGTATTTAGTGAGAGAAATCCAAGAATATATATATATATATATATATATATATATATATATATGTGATAATTCTTTATGATATAATTGGAATTGAATATTGTGATCATTGAGGAATGTGAATAGCTAATAATTGATTCAAGTTCTTAAGTATTGTGTAAATTATTTTTTATTGAGTTTTGACCTATCATGGATGTATTAGTGGTTGAGTTTTGTTGACATTTTAGTTTGCGTTTTAGACTAGTATTGTTATGGGAGGAGATACTTCCTTGGTCCTCAGAATAGTCACCAATCCTAAGAACTTAAGTAGTCAAAATCAATCGGATGAATCATGGACTTGAGCATTGATTATGTGTCTTGGAGGTCCTAACCTTGCAGGGTAGGTCGGGCGGGTAAAAATCGTTTGTTATTTTTATGTGGTGTGGTTGATCAATGATTAACATTAAAATGGTATTTAAATTTATTTGTGTAATGAGATAAACAATAATATAATGTGTAAGTAATGATGTATGTGTTTTCATGTCAAACTTGTCTTGTTGTTGTTATTTCAAAAAAAAAAAAATTCACAACTGTACTCACCTACATTGATGCTGTAACAAAGGGGTTGTTCCAAATTCAGATAGTGAAACTTGGAGGTGTTTCAAAATAGATAACAAAAAATATTGGGTACAAATTCCAGGTCTTGAATCATTACAGGTTTGGAGTTATACAGTGGAAGTTGAGGTTTTTAAAACTAGGGTTTTCTTCTTCAAAACAAGTCATCTTGGCATTTTCCCTATAAATGTTTATGAGGGATGATTCAAGGAGAAAAAAATGGAGGAATTTTAGATAAGATGTTGAATAATATTGAGTAAAAGTTTCATATCTTGATTCATTATAGGTACGAATTTATACTTGTTGGAAGTTAGGGTTTGTGACTAATCCTTAAACTAGTCCCAAAGAGGCGTTCGATATAAAACAATTATATATGAATCTTAGTTGGTCCAAATTGAATTACACTTGTTGGATTGGAAGGATAATAGATCCTAATATATGAGGTCCAAGTTTCAGAATAAGAAACAAAAAATCCATCTAGTGGCAAATCTTACAAGTTTGCAGATTTGAGGTACAATTCTAAGAAATTTTGAATGCATATATAATAAGCAATTTTAGGATTATATTTGAAGGTTAAATTGATCCTGTATCATCGTGTTGATGGGTAAAAATTCTCCCGACAACAGTAAGGTGTTCTCCCCGGTAAGAAGTCCTAATTAGACCTCTCATCGTTTGGAATACGGAACCCATCCGTATTCTGGCCCGACAACCATGCTGGTTTGGTTTTATCGGTTGTGGCTCAGTGCAACGATGAAGGTGAGTGATGGATGGTTATGAAAATAGAAGGTGTATATGAAGGATGTGTAAATGCAGGAATCTACTCTAATTCTAATCTACCCTATCCTAGTTAGAAGTGAACTATAGTAACATAATGAGTTGTAATGAAACTAAATTATGCTTGAACCCCAATAAGATAGCTATCATGAAGACACACAATTAGAAATATACACATGCAAGTATATAACCAAAATAGTCTAAGTCATGTTTCTGCATACATTCACAACTCATTCAGTTAGGACATATAATATAAGAAAGATTAACAAAAATGCAAGAAGACATATATTACATTAGAATAGTCCCCAAACAATAATGCTCTTACAACCTATGTGAACAACAAATATTCTTCCTGAAATAGTTAGCATCAAAACAATGACACATGCGAGTCCTTCTCTCTATCAAAATTTGGCCCTGAGGGCTTCTCCGTATTAACATTTTCAACAATAGTACATTAAAAATCTAAGGAAAAATCGACAATTTTAGTTGACACTGTATTCCCAAAGTAGTAGAGAAGTGTACAATGTTTGCAGAGCCAAAATCCCCTTCTTTGGGTACAATTTTAGTATTTAATGAGGTTCAATGTGACCCTTGGCCTTCTGTCTTCCCCTGTAACCTTTCGTCTTCCACATTTTCCCTCATTGTCTTTGTGATGATGAGTAAAAAGGACACTAGTTACATTTCAAATTTCTCTCCTAGCGTTGGTGGGCCACCATGGATTTTGGCCATATGTGCCTTGTGCATCATGAAGATTGGCTTGGGCATATCTTTGTCATCCGAGTTTGAAAGTCAATTGTCATGGAGTTTCTAGAAATATTCTTCATCCATTTTCCTAATATTTTATTTGCTACTCCTCCATCATTGGTACATCTTTCATTATTTCTCCTTTGTCGACTTTAGCTGTAGATTTCATCGCGAGAATGATGAGTGAAAACCTCCTTCATGAGAATGATGGGAAGATGCATAACATGGAAATAAGACTTAATCAGAGTGGGCTAGTTCAATAAACAACATCAATCTCGTAGTCCAAACTGGAGAAATTTAAGGTGATCCAAGAACAAGTCAATCTCGCCAGCTCATAGGAAACCACTCTAAGCACAATATTCAACAACTAGACAACATAATTTTTTGACACATAAATTAAACTCAAAGCGCATAAAAATGTAATTTCCAACTTGAGAACAACTTGGCTTCTTTACACTGATGCAAAATATAAACATGTTATATCCATCTAGTTATAAAAGGAAAAATTAGTCAAGGTATAACTAACATGACAAGAAAGAGAATCACTGAAAGAAGAAATCAAAGAAAAAATGGTAATATATTAAGCGGCTAGGTACCTCGACATAATTAAAGAGAAAAATGAAGAAATGAAGAAAAATATCAACCCAGAGTCGATCACAATACATGAAGTGTCCTTAACAGATAAGTTATAACTTCCGGGGAAAATGACGACAATGGAGATAGAGGCAGAACATTCAGTATAAGAATGATGAATTTTCTCCAAGGACTTGCTACATTCGAATCCTACCATTTACCAATCAACATTCCAAAAGTTACCATAATCACCTACAAAAAAGTCGGAGGCACCATCAACTTACCAACAAAACTTTCAAGTTTTCCACCTTGCACCTTCCGAATCGAACATGCCAACTACCCATCATCAATCAAGAACCCTAGAGATAATCATTGAAGGGTCTGAGGAATCACATGTTCTAGCAAAAGTAACACCCCTACCGATTGATGTAAGAATACATGAGTGGGGGATTCCTCAAGATACAAATGAGAAGCCAGTGCAGCCATCAGAAAATATATAAAGCATAGAAATTCCATCAGGATTTGACACCAACACCTTCTTTCATTCTCTCTCTCTCTCTCTCTCTCTCTCTCTCTCTCTCTCTCCTCTCCCTCTCTCTCATTTTGTAATAAACAAAAAAATAACATAGTAGAAAATTTGTGTATTTTTCCACACTCCTCTCTTGCTTGGGATGAACAAAGAATAGAGGAGGGGGGATATGTTGTAAGGGCTAGTCGACTCTGTCAACTAACCAATTCGATTGGAGTAGTCGGTCGAATAGACAGTTAGAGTTGGTTGATATGAAATTTAAAGAATGTAACTGAATGGTAACATAATATCATATGTATAATATATATACATGGCTATGTATGGAATGTAAGAAGAGACTGTTTTGAATGTAATAAAAATCTTTGATGGTTCTCTCACCTCTTGTGTATGCCTATCTAGATGGCTATGTTCTTCTATATGATTTTATATTATGTGTTTCTCTATGTAAGGATATATTGGTAACTATCTCATACTTTCTCTCAGACTACAAAAACATCTATGATTATTCTAGGCATAATACCTTTTCTCTTTTTTGTGTATTGGAACTAATCGACTAGGGTTTATGCTCGATTGTAGTTCCTCGAAGAAAATAAACCCATTTTTTTTCTAGTTGGGTGAGTCAATTTTTTATTGCAGGTTGAATGATTTTTGCAACATTGATTGTAACCTTATGATTGTTGAATGCATTCAAAAAAAACATTCACTTGGGTAAGTCGACTAGGGTTTATTACTAGAAATCCATGATTTGATCGACTCACCCACATTTTTTTATGAGTATATGCACTCATATAGACTAAGGATGAAAAGTTTCAAATGACCAATGAGAAAATCCAACTCAAAAAACTGGTGTTTTCACCGACTATTATTCGAATCAAGCAGATCCATGAGTGTTGATTGGTGTTCATCTGACCTCCACTCATCAGTCAACTCATCATACAATATGGTAAATCGACCATTGCTCGACTTGACTACTACATCCCATGATCTCCCGACATTGACTAATATTTTCTTGACCTCCACTCATTGTTTGGATACCATAGATCTGACCTCGATCGAGCAACGGCTAGAATCGCTTCTTCAACTAGTCAACTTGTGCATACTTGAATTATGGATGATCGATTTTTTCATACCCAACTTGTGCCTACTCGACTTGTTTCCTGTCGACTTGCCCAGTGACTTGACTGGAGATTATTTATTTTCCTCCCTTGACTAGATGATGATCCCTCGATCGAAAACCTTATTGATTGATGGATCCGCTCATGGATTAACTTGATAAAGTGCATATATACCCTGACTCTCATGGGTTTCCTTGCTCCGACTAGGCACAATTAGCCTATGTGATTACCTTGATGCTCACCAAGACTAATTTTTTTTACTACTGGATATGTACGATTGGTATTGTACGGGTATGATTGGTGCTCCATTGATGAATCTACATCACTAGATGTTGATTAATTGTTGGAGGAATCCTACCAGAACCCGACTTGGTGTACGTCAATTGATGAAGCCATACTTCTTGTTGTGGTCAAATTCTCATACACCCTTTTTGTTTTACATATTTAGTTCTTATATCTTTCCCTCCATTGATGATGGGCATGATGGATGAAGATCAAGTTTTGGTGCTTCAAAAATTGCAGGAGGTTCATGAGAAGAAGGCCATTGCCTTGGAATAATCTCACAACCAACTTCATTCAAAGTTCACTAACTTACAGAAAGTCATTCCATAGTTGTAGATTGATAGTCAATGATTAAAGAATGAACTGAATACAACCCATACCTAGTTGGAATATGAGACCCCCCTCTTTCAAAACAACCTTCTGCAATGGTTTTGATGATAAATCTAAGATTTTGTTTTACCTAGAACAGAAAATGGAAACAATTTTTCAAGATATGGTGGATGATTTTGGCAATAAAATAGATCTTGTCGATGATATTGTGAAGTAGGTGAAAACCCTTTCTCATACAGAAAATGTAGAACTAAAAAATCACTTGAATGTAGAAAACATGTTTAAGATTCTGATGGTTGAGTAATCCAGGAGGGTTACTGCCATCAGGAACATGATGAAAATATTTCTCCAAACTCTTGCATATGAATTTCAGGACAAGTCTGCACTTATTGAAAACTTGGTGTAAGAAGTGAAAGGTATTCCTCATACAACCAATACTGCATTGGGCATGGAAGTCAACCAACTGATGGAAACAAATGCATAGATAACTCATGAGGTTTCCCACTTATATGCCTCTGTCGATTTATGCATGATGCATTATGAATAATGATTGTGTTGTTTATCGTAGCTTTGAAAAAAACACTTTAGGGATAAGGTCCTGATTTTTCAGCAAGATGGGATACACTGAAGGAGGACTTAGGCAGAATGGAGAGGGTGCTTCTATTCCTACTATGCCTAAGATGAAGTAACCAAGAATAGGTCTTGGATATGATGTTTTTTTTTCCTCCTTGCCTACACCCACCCTTTCTACAACCAAGGAAGTTTTGTTTTTTGCAAGAGGAGTTCAAACAGATTTCACATAAGAGCAATCTACTATCAATTATGCTCAACTGATTTTTCTAGAATCTGAGAATGTTTTTGTTGTTGTGTTGATGACCAAAAATGACCATGTTCAACATCATAGGGAGATAACCTGGCCAGGGTCCCAATTAGACCGTTATCCGTTGGAATGGTGATTCCAACTGGTTCTATGGGTCTCTGGTTACCCTTGTCTTGAGACTAGACTAATCTAATGTTAATCTAATCTGGACTATTTTATATATATACAAATATATATACAATCTTCTATCTTCTATGGTGTCTTGTTACTTACTTTTATCGTCAGACATAAGGAAATGAATTCCCTTTTCTTTCTCTTTCTTGTTGACTTATGATATTCTTGATTACCATCAACAAGATAAGAGATATTGGATTTACTCTCTTGCTTCTAGCTTGCAAGAAAGCAACCCTTAGGCTGACATAAGGGCTCAACCACACCACACTATAATTTTATCCTGCAAAAGGAGACTTAATGCAAACACAATTATAATCTAGGATACAAGCAACAACGATAAATCTAATATATCCTATCTTAATTAGGAGAAGGATGAGCCTTACTCCCAATCAGGGATGATTTTAAGGATGGAAATTTATTTTAAATTGTAGAAACCTTGGCAAATATTACTGATCCTTCATATGCCAACTATAAAATGTTTGGCGAGTTTTTGTAAAAATATTCAAATTTCTAAGGATTTTATATAGTTTGTATAAAATTTCGGTGATTTTTAAGGTAAAATAATTTTATCCTATAGAATTTGGGCGAATCTTTTTTAGAATAGAGAATCTTGTTTTTGGAAAAACCATGGAAAATTAGCCCATGAGCGAAATTTAGCCCCTAAAATCATCCTTGCTCCCAATCAAGAGAAAATTGATTTAAAAGGAGAGTAGGAATGATATTGAATTTAAGATTAAGATATGCTTGCAAATCATAGAATTAGTTCATATGATTTGCAAGTTGTTTAACCATTTATGCAATAGAATGACACTAGTAAACAGTTACTAAAACATTCATAGCATATACTCAAACTCAATTATATAAAATGAATCCAATATAAGATTTATATTGAACCAAAGAAGAAGCTCATTTAATTCAATATAACTTAACACAAGAGAAGATTGTTCTAAACCAATAAATAGTTATCAATTATCATTATCAAGTCTCCATGAACACAATGTAAATTCTAATTCAAATCTTGTTAGGCTTTGCAAAGACAACTTTATAGAGTTTAGAAATAATATAAAACAATTGAAATAAACAATAATGTTGACATAAATTATCAATACATTATTTCATAATAGAATTTAAATTAAAATTAAATGCATAAAAGGAAGTAACAACAAGCTTACCATTCTACAATAGTACTTGAAAAATAAATCTTCTTATTAAATTCCAATAAGTCTATTTTTTAATAGTCCCAAGTAGTCCCACATAATTTACATGTTGCATTGTTATTTACGTGCTTATTTTTATGGGTTATCATATGTACAGTTATAACTGTGTTTATTTTGATGTGTATCTCCTGTATATGCTGCATGTATATGTTTATTGTTATTTCAATGTGAATTCGTGTATTTACAGATGTATTTGTATGTTTACGTTTTATATATACTGCTTCCGCAAGAGTCCTGTGTGTATATATTTTAATTGCATGCAGGTCAAAAAAAATTATTATGTAGAATAGCTTAGTTGGATACTGGGTATGTTACAGTATGTTCCACAAAGAGAACGAAAGAGTTCTCTGGCGTAACTTGGTCCGGCATGGATTGTCGGGGAGATTACAATATGGTATCAGAGCTTCAGTTTTCAACACTGATCCTAGATGGGCCGAGAAAGTTGAGTTGAAGCGAAATTTCACAGAGGATTTATTTCGAAGTGGCCAAATTTCAATTTGTAGAGCGTCCATGGTAAAAAGTAACAACAACTGGGCAAAATTGGGGAAAAAACCCAATTTTTGTTGTTAAATTCATGGGAAAATGGAGAAAATCGGCCAAGTGATGAGATATTCCCAATTTAATATTTGTTCTAGAAAATTCAGATCTTGAATGGGTCGAATTTGAAGTTACAAAGAAGCCATAACAGTTGGAGCGAAATCAGTAATTAAGATTCTCAATTCGTGACTTGATTGTGGGTAAATTCATTCCCGAAATGTCAATCCACAACGATTTGTTATTGCAGAGGCTGAATGGGTGTTATCGGGGTGAAATTGAGGAAATTTCATAGTTGTAGAATGTCTATGGTAAATTGGGAAAAAGTTAAGCCAAAAGCCCCAATTTCTGCAACGGAATTCACGAGGAATTGATGCACATAAAAATGAATGTGCATAGGTGGGGGTGCTAAAAATGCATGATGTGGAGTGAAAATATTGTGATAGGTAAAATTCGTCACTGTGCGACAAGATATTGATATGCTGGTGCGTGCATGGAAAAATGTTAGTGTGCAGGTGTGCGTGTTAAATTTCGGTGATGCGTGGAAAAATGTTAGTGTGTGGGTGTGTGCGCTATATTTCAGTGCCGTGCGGAAAAATGTTGGTATACAAGACCGCGTGATAAATTTAGATTTGCGCAGTGTGCACACACATAATAATGATGCGCGTGGTGTGCGCAATGTTGGCAGAGCGTAGAGGAGTTTTGTTGGTGTGCGCGCAATGTGGGTATATGTTGTTGCGTGACAATTTAGTTAGTGGCACGTGCAGAGCTTTGGTGCGCGATGGAGACATACTAAACTCTTTCATGGTGTGGCACGTAGAGTACAATGCGCACGAAATATCATCGTGCGATACAAAAACAACGCACAATAGGTAATAGTGCAAGAACCAAAACTGTGCGCGGTGAATATTGGCTCGCGACACAAAAGTAGCGTGCAGTTATTAGCGCAACAAAGAAGTGATGCACATGGTTATAGATGCACGAAGCACGATTTACCTCGTGATATTTTTGCGCATGGTAAATATGGGTGTAGAGGTTGAAATTTCTCTGCGCGAAGTTTTTTGAAGGGTGAACAACAATAGAAAACCAACAATTTTCTGTGACGGTTTATATCATTTGAATGTCATCTTTTTGCAACGCATTTTTGAGGCCCTTAAGAGCGTTTTTAGCAACAGAAAAACCACGAGAACAGAGTATGACAAGGCACGCTCTGTCTTTCCATCTCAAATAAAATATCTCGAAGAGAGATTTCTAATGGTGTAAACCGTTCTTCAAACGAATCTTTTATGAAAAAGTTATAACACAAACAATGGAGGGTGAATTTTAAGACCCATCTAACTTCAAAGAGCCATAACGTTTTTCTCTAGAATCAGATTGAGGCACAGGAGCATTCAATGGAAATATATTAAGCCATAGAAGACATTCCCAGAGCTCAATTAATTTATGGGCATGTTAAAAGTGTTTAATATCGAAAATAAAGTACTTGTAGCATATCAGTTACAATAGGGTATTTTGGTCTGGAATTTCAACATGCTATAACTAGCAGCCAAGAACCCAGAAAAAGGTGAAACATGGACAGAGTGTAGATGTATATTAGGAAACCCAATTGATATCTTAGAAAAATTCCAAAGGAGTAGGATTAAAAATTCATATTACAGCTCAGAGTTGGGCCAAGTTGAAAACTGAACAGAAAAATTAATGGGAAAGTTTTAAATAACCATAACTTTCTGCTCGAGTCTCAGAATTGAGCATGGGAGCAAGCATTGGAAAGGTGTTAGAAAGTGGAATATAATTATCCACCTAGAAAATTGATCTGGGCATTCAATTTTTCAGGAAATCAGAAGAAATAATTCTGATATATATTATTGAACCAAAATGGTTCATATTTTCATGAAATTGTTGAAACAGTTAGCCTGACAAAGTTTTGTTGGCTTCACATTTTGCAGAGTTAACAAAAACTAGATCAGATCAAGATTAGCATAGAGTACATAGGAATGGAAGAGGCACATGAGACTTATAGTCAAGAGGATGAGATTAGAGGGATGGATGTCCATTTGGGCATTGCAGGAACAAACTTCAATGGACATTGAGATGAAATGAATGAAAACATGAATATAACAGAGACCATTAAAAATTTATAGAAAGATGTCCAAAGCCATAAAGTTGATAATGAAAGGCTTATGAAAGCCAAGGAGGAGTAGGATGACTTCAACATGAAGTTATTGCATAGCTTGAACATAATAGAAAAGAAATTGGATAAGGATAGTGGCTCAAGCAAATCTGGAAGTCACAAGCCTTCTGATGAGAAAAGAAGAGCCAAAAGTGTTAGCAGACATCACCACCACTCCTCGAGGAATTGAAATAAGAGAGAACACAACAACTCAAGTCCATCCCCTGTCAGGAAGAACAAGAGGTCTGGGGTGGATGAGCTACAAGGAGAAATGAGCAAAATCAAACCTCCTACATTTGATGGTGAGCACAAGAAGGATGAAGATGTAGAAACATGGTTGTTGGGCATGAGAAAGTATTTTCAATCGCATAATTATTCTTTTCATGCAAACGGTAGAATTGTTATCTATCAACTCAAGGGAAATGAATCCATGTGGTGGGATCAACTTGTGTAGGTGCAGCACATTAAAGAGAAAAGTGTTACTTAGAGGGAATTCAAGAAGTATTTTAAGAAGAAATACTTAACTAAGAGATATTATGACAAGAAAATGATAGATTTATTTGAACTCAAGCTTGGGAGTATGATAATAGACGAATATGAGAGAATATTTTTAGAACTGCTGAAGTATGTCTCTTTCATCAAGGATGCGACAGTTAAAATTTAAAGGTATTTGAGTGGATTGCCATCATTTATCAATGACAAAATATAGTATGATGATCCCAAGACATTGGAGGAGACCATAAGATGAGATAAAGGCCCATATGATCAAAATATTTTTTTTTGTATTCACTTTGAATTATAGTACACTCGTCACTTCAATTCATTATTTACCTTCTAAAAATCTCTTAAACCAATTTGACTACTTTGACCATTTGGGGCTTCTAGATGACTCATTAGGGTTCTCCAACTTCACATGGCCATAAATCTCTAACCATGAGAATCATGTGACGTTCCACATAGCACTGGAAATGGCATGACATGTACTATTCATATAGAATAATATTACCTACAAATATATCAAAAATCATACCATTATCCTTCAAACAAACTTGGGTCCATTACCCAAACCTGGGTTCTCCAATTTCCTTCAAGGGTTGACATCAATGACAACCAATCTTAATCAACAAATTCAACCAGCTAATGGAAACAAATTCCTAGCTGACTCATGAGGTCTTCCACTTATATGCCTCTATTAATTTATGCATTATGCATTAAGACTAATGATTGTGTTGTTTCTCCTAGCTTTGAAAAACACACTATAGGGATATGGTCCTGATTGCTCAGCAAGATGGGATACACTGAAGGAGGACTTAGGAAGAATGGAGAGGCTAGTGCTATTCCTACTATGCATAAGATGAAGTCACCAAGAATAGATCTTGGATATGATGTCGTTTTTTCCACCTTGCCTACACCCACCCTTTCTACAACCAATGAAGTTTTATTTTTTGCAGGAGGAGTTCAAACGGATTTCACGGAAGAGGAATCTACTATCAATTATGCTCAACTGATTGTTTTAGAATATAATAATGTTGTTGTTGTTGTGTTGATGGCAAAAAATGACCATGTTCATCATCGTACGAAGATCACTTGGTCAGGGTCCCAGTTAGACCCTTATCCGTTGGAATGGTGATTCCAACTGGTTCTATGGGTCTCCAGTTACCCTTGTCCTAAGACTAGCCTAATCTAATGTTAATATAATCTGGACTACACACACACACACACACACACAATCTTCTATCTGCTAAGGTGTCCTGTTACTTACTTTTATTGTCAGACATAAGAAAAATAATTTCTTTCTCTTTCTCTTTCTTGTTGACTTATGATATTCCTAATTACCATCAACAAGATAAGAGATATTGGATTTACTCTCTTGCTACTAGCTTGCAAAAAAGCAACTCTTAGGATAACATAAGGGCTCAACCACGCCACACTAGAATTTTCTCCTGCAAAAGGAAACTAAATGCAAATGAAATTATAATCTAGGATACAAGCAACATAGATAAATCTAATATATCCTATCTTAATTAGGAAAAGGATAAGCCTTACTCCGAATCAAGAGAAAAAAGACTTAAAAGGGGAATATGAATGAGATTGAATTTAAGATTAAGATATGCTTGAAAATCATAAAATTAGTTCATATGATTTGTAAGTTGTTTAACCATATATGTAATAGAATAACACTAGTAAACAATTACTAAAATATTCATAAAATATAATCAAACTCAATTATATAAAATAATCCAATATAAGATTTATATTGAACTAAATAAACAATTCATTTAATTCAATATAAGATAATACAAGACAAAATTATGCTAAACAAATAGTTATCAATTATCATTATCAAGTCTCCATAAACTCAATGTAAATTCTAATTCAAATCACGTTAGTCTTTTTGCAAAAACAATTTTACAAAATTTAGAAATAATATAAAACAATTAAAATAAACAAACATAAATTATCAATTTATTATTTCATAATAGAATTTAAATCAAAATTAAATACATAAAAAAAAAAAAAACAAGCATACCATTCTATGCATAAAAAATAAAGCTTCTTACTAAATTCGAATAAATCTATTTTTTAATAGTTCTAAGTAATCCCACATAAAGAAAACTACCCTAATACAATATACAATAGTGTCATCAAGCTTTTTCCTTATTGTCATCGAGCTTTTTCCGTATGATAGAAGAGTTCCCATTATGACTAACAACTTTCATTAATTAAAACATAAACTAACTCCTTAAAATAAGAAATGGGATTTTATAAGAAATCTTAATTCCCAAACTATTATTCCAATTACAACAATAATTACAAAGATAGAAATAGACTATCTTTTATATAACTAATTGATTTTTTCTATAAGTCCATTCTCATAGCTTGGAAATATTTTTTGTCCATAATTTTTGGTCCATATCACAAGATATACACCTGTAAAAAATAAAAAAATAATTATAATAATAGAATAAATAATAAATAAAAATGAAATTAAAGCCGCTACAGAATTTAAAATAATGTAGCTGCGTTTACAAAAATGAAATAAAAATAAATTATGAAAAATCATACCTTAAATCAAAATTTAGATTTAACCTTTAGCATCAGGGAGTGAAATTCTTAAATTTTGGATTGATAAAGCTATTAACTCCTGGACAATTTATGAATACCGAGACTTCAGTTTTAACCATTTTTCTCTTCAGCTCAACAGTTTTTTTTTTTTTTAATATTTAGCCATTAAAATTTTATTTGCAGACCTGAACTCTTGATTTTCAAATGATTTAGGAATAGGGTTCTTATAAACTTAATGATAGTCAGAAATAATAATTTGTGCACAGGGTTCAAGGACAACTTTTCGAGTTTTATCCATGACCATTGGATGGGGATTCAAGCTCGACTTCTAAGCATGGTTGCGTGAGATTATGGGTGAAAATTGATTTGAATCCAAAACCTGAGAAATAACCTCAGCATTTTCTCCTATGGATTTTGCAAATTCAAACCCTAGTTCACAATTTTGTGCTTAAGAAATTGAACTCTTCCTAGTAATAATTAACCTGATTTAATTTCTTTATGATGTGCAGATTCAGACCTGATATTGGAATTTTGAGCTTGGAAAACAAATTTGAGGGTTTCCAGAAAATTATTTCTCTTAATAAACTGTTACTAAGAATCGTTTACATGCTTCAAGTGAAACTCTACCAATATTCTAATCAAGCCGTGAAGGAACAAGTTCATTTCATAGCTATAATGGTTTCTTTGATAAAATTTCTCCATTTTTTTAAGGGATTTCAACAGATAGAAGGGAAAATTCAATTCATAACCCACAAACACCATCAGTGAATGAAAATGATAATAGAATAGAAAGCTGTAGCGACCCTCAAAAGAGAAATATCTATGAGAAATACACAACAAAAACCTGCCATTTTTTCTTAACCAGGGCTGAAGACATACTTTTGGAATTATATTTGAGTTTGAATGAGATGAGGAACAGAGACCAGAGGGTAACTTTAATTCTCATTTTCTTTGACAAAACGTTCCTCCTCTATTGGTAATTTCGTGGCTTTAGCAATCATATCTTCATCA
>JZKD02S0431768.1:203276-218869 GCA_000966675.3 Picea glauca
ATTTCAGCTTAACCAGAATAAGGGAAAAGAGAAAAGAGAAGTTGTTTGGTGTACCACATGCAAGACAAAAGGACACCATAAGAATGAATTTCCAACTTTCATGCAGTACATGGAAAAAGGAGTACCAAACCCTTTTCTAATAGGAGGACCATGGTGTGAGATTTGTAAAAGACATGGTCATGATTCATATCATTTTCCAATGATGCAAAAGTATAAGACAGTACCCAAAAGTTCATACTGCAATTTTTGCAAGTCAGTGGGTCATGATGATAAATATTGTAGGACAATGGAGCTGATGAGAGAAAGAACTTAAAATACTTATAGGGTGCAATAAGAAATGATGACAGGTAAAGATGCACCACATTTCCAGTAGGCACCACCACCATATAACAATGTGTAGCCATAGTATAACCCTGCACAGTATAATAAGGTATCTCAGTATAATTCACCACGAGGAGACCGGGATGGATAAAGATGTGGAGGATGAGGAAGAGGAGGATTTGGAAGAGGCATAGGTTGAGTAGTGTGCCACAACTACCAAAATCCAGGAAATTATGCAAGGGAATGTCCACTTCCACCTGTGACATGTATGTACTACTGCGCAGTATACCATGATACAAAAGACTGTCTGACACTATTATGGAAGATCCAAGAAAAAAGGAACCAGATACACTAGAATGTCCAGTGGATCTCTACAGAATCCAAAGATTATGGGAGAACCATCAATATAGTCATGCGAGGAGGAACTAAGACAGGAACTAATAGAGTAATACAGGATCCATCACAACACTAATGGGTGAAGAAGAATACTGAACCACAGAAGCAATTTGATGCACAGAAATAAAAGGAAACATTCAAGGAGGCAAGACATGAGTTTATAAAGAAAAAATTTGTGTCTACATCAACTTCGCAACACACTCAGAACGTACCAATGTACAGAATTCCCTCCTCAATGGACCACACCAGTGAAGGTCAACCCTTAGAGAAAGTAAGCAACATAAAAACTTTTCTACAATCCTGTGTTAAGTTATTAAAGGATCCATCATCTGTTAAGATGTTACACAATCTTTTAGAAAAATGTAACACAAAGGCAGAAGGGAAATCAGAGAAGAAAAAAGTCAATCATATCCATCCAAGGATAAGGAAAAACAGAGAATTCAGGCTAAATGACAACATTAGAGATTTCAATATGGGTGATATTATACTAGACTTAGGCTCTAAAGTAAATGTTTTACCTAAGAAGACATGGAAGTGTGTGGGTGAACCCACACTAGGATATTCACCTTTCCAATTGAAATTATCAAACTAACATAGAGTGGTACCAATTGGAAGACTTAAAAGTGTCAGAGTAGATTTGTATGGAGTGTGGAATATGGGATACTTTGAAGTAATAGAGATATTAGATGACACAACACCATATCCAACATTGCTTGGACAAGATTGGGAATTTGATAACCAGGCCATAATCAATTTCAAGATAATGAAAATGATGTTTGAATCAAGAAAATATAGAGTCATTGCACCATTATACCCTTCAAAAGGAGAAAGGTTTATGGAACCCACTTGTTTAGAACCAGAGGAAATAAACCAGTGGTACAGAACCATCGCACACTGAGAAGATTATGTTAACCCAATGACATATGAGGTAGTCAGCTAGAGAAGCATCACATCATGTGCTTCTGACTCAGATACAGGTTTGGGGAATTGGTAGCAGAGATTACATGATGTTTCCACAAGAAGGTGTGCAACATAAGACTACACAGTAAGATGGGTTGGTACAGAGATAAGAGATCCTCCCATCTTTCATGGGGTAAATGACCTAGAGGAATTTTTGAAAAAATATGAAGAGGAAGTGGTTGAAAATCATAGGCTCTTAGCCTTATATATTTCACTCAAGGCTACACCATCAAGATGGTGGGGTGCACACAAAGAAACCATTCAGGACTGGTATCAATGTAAACAACTATTGCGCATTAGATTCAATGAAAAATAGGGGAGCAATAAAATGCAGAGGTATGATCGGAAAGGAACACCAGCAAAAGATTTAGAGAAGTGAAAAACACAATGGAGGATGACACCACCAGAATAATGACCTCATCACTTTATCCATACCTTGGAAGGAATCCCAGAGAACTAGTATGTAGAATAAGATATGTGTAGAGGTACTACATAATGCACAAAACTACAACAAAACTTTGTAGTAACCTTCTCATTTGAACATGAGAACCCCAACATTGATTCTGTGCTAAAGCAGATAATAGGTGTGATATTTATTGATGAACCAGAGGTTGAAATCATGAAAAAATATCAACAATAGAATAGACGGACAGTCAAATAACTACAATCATGCTATCATGTTGAAGAATAAGAACCAGATTAAGATGACCCGCACAATATTGAGATTACATAAATTGAAGGAGAAAGGAAGGTGGAAGGTCCATCTCTGGAGTCAGAAGTATTTTCTGCACCAATCAACGTTAAGAAAGTCAACATTGGGACAACTGAAAATCCTAAAATGGAAAGTATTGGAGACTATTGGGATGAACAAACAATAGAAAGAATAACAAAGTTATTGCGCGAATATAGTGACATGTTCCCAATGACCTTTACAGAGATGAAAGGAATAACATGAGATCTAGGAGAGATGAATATACCTCTCAAACCTGTGGTAATACCTGTCAGAAAGAGACCTTACAGATTGAATCCAGTATACAAATAGAAAGTGAAGGCAAAAATTGAAAGAATGTTGGAAGCTGGTATCATAGAACCAGTAGAGGAATCTGAATGGATAAGTCCTATGGTATTACAAGAAAAGAAACAAGGGGGGATAAGGATTTGTGTAGATATGATGCAACTTAATGATGCTTTCTTACATGACCCTTTCCCTACCCCTTTTACAGATGAATTCTTAGAGAATGTGGGAGGCCAGGAAGCATATTCATTTACAGATGGATTCTCAGGTTACCATCAGATCAAAATAACTCTAGATGATAGATATAAGACTACCTTTTCTACATAATGGGGATCTTACCAATACACATTCATTCCATTTGGGATTAAGAATGCACTAACCATATTCTCAAGAGTAGTCATAGCTTCTTTTAAGGAATTCATACAACAATTTCTAGAAGTATATCTGTATGGTTGGAGTGTATATAGCATGTTAAAAGATCATGTAGAAGTGTTAAGACTCATGGTAGAAAGATGCATGAAATTCCAGATATCATTGAATATCAAGAAATTCATTTTTGGGACACCTTTTGGAATATTGTTGGGACATATAGTCTATAAAAAAGTTTTACTAGTGGATCTGGATAAAATTGCAATCATTGTCAATTTACCACGACCAAAGTCAGCACATCAATTGAGAGAAACACTGGTACATACAGGTTATTACAAGAAATTTATAAAGAGGTATTTACAGATTACTACACCAATGGAAAAACTGTTAAAGAAAGATATCATATTTTAGTGGAATGAGGACTATCAACAAGGGTTGTGCACCTTAAAAGAAAAGATGGTCACAACACCTATCCTAGTATTCCTATATGGGGAAAAGACATTTCATGTGCATGTAGATGCATCAACCATAACACTTGGAGAAATAATGGTGCAACCAGGAGCAAGGGAATTAGACAATCCTATAGCCTTTGCAAGCATACAATTGTCAAAATCAGAGAAAAAATATAACACCACAGAAAGAGAAGGCTTAGCCATGGTATATGCACTTCATAAGTTCATGCATTATTTACTGGATAAACATTTTAAGATGGTCATAGATCATTCTGCCCTAAAATATCTAGTCAACAAGATATTGTTAGGGGGGGGGATCTGTAGATGGCTATTGTTATTCCAAGAATTTTATTTCAAAGTGATAGTCAAACTAGGGAAGCTAAATGCAGGACTTGATCACCTGTCAAGGGTAACTAATGGAGAAGAACCTACCAACTTGGAAGACAACTTCGTTGATGCATAGTTGTTTTCAGTACAAGTAGCTAATGAATACTTTGATGATATTATTGAATACTTAAGTACATGGATTGAGCCACAAGAGTTTATCAATGCATAGAAGCTCATCAAGGAACATACAGAGGACACTATGCAGGAAAAGATTCCACACAAAAGGTATTGTGCACATGATTATGGTGGCCAATAGTCCATAGAGATGCTAAAGAATATTGTCAGAAATGTGATGTTTGTCAGAGGGTTGGAAAACCCAACAGAAGGGATGATATGCCTCTAAGACCATAAGTAACCTTGCATGTATTTGAAAAATGGCCAATCGAATTTGTGGGAGAAATCAATCCACCAGCAAAAAGATCAGAACCTAGATATATCATTACTGGGACAGAATACTTAACAAGATGTGAAGAAGAAGCACTAGTCAATGATTGTAGTGCAGAGACAACAACACACTTCTTGTTTGAGCAAGTGATCAACAGATTTGGATGTCCAAGTATTTTGATGAGTGACCAAGTAACTTACTTTATCAATAGTACCATCAGGGCTATGGCTGAGGAGTTCGAAGTCTATCACCATAAGAGTACACCATACCATCCTCAGGAAAATGGAATGGTAAAATCCTTCAATAAGATCTTGGAAAATGCTCTGACAAAGATTTGCAATGTCAAGATGGATGATTGGGACTTAAAATAACCAAAAATACTATGGGCATATAGGACTACATGTAATAAGTTGACAGGAAAAACACCAATCATATTGGTGTATGGGAAAGAAGCAGTGGTACCATTAGAGTTTCTCGTACCCAGTCTATGCGTAGTAGAAATTACCAACATGATAGAAAGAGGCGCAGTAAAGGATAGGTTGAATCAACTAATGGAGATGGAAGAGGACAATATTCTAGCAGAATTTCACCATGAAGTGCAGAAAGCAAGAGAAAAATCCTGGCATGATAAACATATTAAGAAGAAGAGATTTAAGGAGGGATACCTAGTCTTGTTCTATGATAGTAATTTTTTTCAACATCCTGGTAAGTTTAGAATGCATTGGCTAGGGCCATATGAAGTAAATATTGTCACAGATGAGGGATATATACATCTAAAGGACTTGGGAGGAACATAAATCAAATGAATGATCAACAATAGTCGATTGAAACTGTACAGGGACAATCGACCCTCTAACCCTTAGAAGTTACAATGAAGTGAGAAAGGCATGTATCTAGTATACTATAGAAGAGATTAGGATAGAAAAGTGAGAAAAAAAAATAAAAAGGAGAAAAATAAGGAAAACCAAATACAAAAATAGAAACGAAAGAAAATAAAAAAACACTAGGAAACATCGTGCATAGAAATATGGGAACCAATGCGACGAAGAGGAAAAATGACCACGCACAGCATAGGGGTGACAGAAAACAAAACACTGTGCACTAAGGAAAAGTACATCGTGCTAGAAAAGGGGCCAACGGTCGAAAAAGAGAAAAACGATGGTTAGGGAAAAAAGGAGTGAATTGGGGCATTTATGGAATTGAATGAAGCATACTCGACAAGATTCGATGCATTAATTGTATCCATAAAAGCTTCTCCGAGACGATTCAGGGAAATAATGACATGCTCTATATAAAGGAGAAACATGGGCCAAACAAGACTTATTGTGGAAATGCAAATTCGTAAACCTGCAAAGCTAAAGACGAGAGCCAAACACATGAGTAAAGAGATTTGAAGTAGCCAAAGCTCAATCTAGAAAGCAGGAAGTGCCCATGATGGCACCCCCAAAGTTTGGCACACCAAGCCAAACAACCCACAAAACCTGAATCATTCTTCGATCACAACAAGAAATTATAGAGGTAGAGCAAGAAATGGCACAAAGAGAGGGAATTGTCGATGTTGATGCAATTCCCTCGCCCCAGGTTGAACTAGTGAGCGCGGCATTGGTAGAAGAAGAGAAAAAATCCCCAAAGATGGCTAGTATGTATATTGACTTGCATGATAGTGCGTAGAGGCACGAACTAGTCACTACAAGAAACCCACAACAACCTGTGGTAGGGTCCACACAGCAGGAGGAATGACAAGTGGAAGATATTATAGGGAAGACAAAGTTAGGTGTGGAAGACAGAGATGCTGAGGCTAGGACCTCTAGTATGCCAGTAAGAGGAAAGGGAAAATAACCCATCGCGCATTCTTCACGCAAGAACCCCAATGCTACAATTGTGCTACTGCGCATTCCAGAGGGAGTGCAGTCCATGCCAACCCTACTAGGGTGCATGGAAAGGATAAGGTACTTGGACCACCATGTGGTCGACACCAACAAATTCCCATATTTTGTGCAATAAGTCTACATGGATAGCATTAGCATAGGCCCATTTGGAGATCCCATGATGCAGCAAAAAAAATGGGTGGCAGGCCTAGAAAACATAGGGATCCTGAACCTTGTCGAGATTCCTCACTTTGGCAAGGGGAAATAAGTAAATAACTATCTCAAGAAGTTGATGGAAGTCCTCCATGGAAGCTTATTATGGATGGAAGAACCTGTTGATATTATGGTAGCTACGGGAGGTATTTACCTCCACGTGTAAACCTGACAAGAATAGAATACTCCGGGAAGCAAGAAGAAACCCTAATGAGTTGGCTAATAACCCTAGGAGACTTGTCGGCTCAAGAAGATAATTTATATTAGGTTATTAGCCTCCAAGAGAAGAAGTCAGCCAGAAGAAATAATATATACTGAATAGACAAATACCCAGAATGAGAAGTCGGCCTAGGCAATTAGCCATAATTACTATAAATACAGGAGGCCAGTCTTCATTCTAGCAAGTAGTCTTAGAATTGTAGATTAGCACTTGTGCACACTACAGTGCCCAGTTTTGTGCACAGGTTTGAGGAGAGCTTCCATTGCAGCTACTGTAGCTAGCAGATCGGTTTTGTCTTGGACTATCTCTTGGCTAGGGTTTGGACTATCTGATCAGCTCTTGTTGGCGCGCTATCCTTGGGGAAAGGTGCGCTACCCTTTGTTTGGCTATCTAGCCTAGGGTTTTCTTCCGGAGTGATTCTATGTCAAGGTTTAGGTGCTCGGAGGGTGGCTTCGGCCTATGGTTTGGTGAAAATAGTGATATTGTCAATGGTAAAACAAGAACATCCTTTATATTCTAACAGGTTATGGGCCCACACCTCCTTCATTTATTCTAACCACTGGAAGGAAGCGTAGCCATAAGGATATTAATCTCATTGAGGAACTTCCGCTAGGTTTTCTAGTAGGAGCAATCACCAAAGCACTACAGCTAGGATTACTAGCAGGTGCAGTTGCAAAAACCCTAAACCTCTCATTGAGGCACCTTAAGTGAAGAGATTGACCTAATCTCCAGATAGATCGGTGTGCCCTAGCCTAGCACATGTCCTGATACTCTCAGCAAGCCAAAACATCAAGTTTGAGTTTCTAGTCAAATCTAGGGTTGACCAAATCAAATAAGCCATGAATTACTATATGAAGTCAGAGAACAAGTTAGATGGAGCTTCTAACTTCAGAGCGTGGAAGACAAGGATCGACCTCATCCTTGCCAAGAATAAAGTGTTGAATATCGTGAAAGGAAATATCGTGGAACCGGTGTTTGAAGAAGGAAAAGAGAAGGAACCACATAACGTTGTAGTTATGGAGAAGTTCAAAGACGATGACATCAATGCTATGAGTATCATAGTGGAATCTATAAAATACCACGTGATACCCTACATCTCCCATCTTGACTCATTGAAGAAGATGTACGATTCCCTAAAAAATCTCTTCTCGATCAGAAACATTGGACAAGTTATGAGTCTGAAGAATGAGCTCCTTGACATGAAGATGAATGACTGAGACATCATAACATCATATTTTGTGAGAATCTCTCAGTTAATAGATCAACTACAAGCTATTGAAGAGATCATCTCAAAGAAGAAATTGATAAACATAGTACTCAATGGTCTTCCCAAGACGTGGGATGCATTTTCCACAAGCATGAACACAAGGAAGGAGTATCCTACATTTGAATAACTTTGGACTTGCTGTGCTCAAGAAGAATCTAGGATCAGTGCTAAAGAGAAACCCCAAAAGAAGTACGATGATCAAGCCTTCACAACAAGATTCAAGAATTTCAGGAACAAAAGGAATTTTGGCTCAAGGAGGAAGCCAAATCAAGAGAAAGACATTTCAGAAATACAATGCTTCAACTGTCGAAAGTATGGTCACTACAAGAATCATTGTCCCGAACTAAAGAAAAGGAAGGACACACACAAAGCATCAATTGGCGAAGAAAAGAAACCTACAAAGAAGACTATGCAGGATGAAAGAGACTTCCTCTTATGAAGGTAACAATACTCTTCGTAGTTCTTATGCATATCTTATTTGCATAGTCCCTACACATATATTGTATATCTATCTCTTAGAATATAATATGTTCCAAGAAGAACTATACCTATGGAAGAACAACAAGATAAGAATTTCTATCATTATACAAGTCAGATAAAACACATGAATGAATGAAATACATTAAACAAATCATGTGGAAGCTATTACAAGATAAGCCGAAATCAGGATCAATCCTGAAGAGACTTAGAAGAAGCAAATACAAAGACTTATAACAATTTGCAGAAGGGAATAAGGATGTAGACAAAAGTGTGGACTCTGTTAGACGGAGGGATCTGACTATATGCACTCATACATGAAGCAAGGATTAGGAGGGATCTAATACTATGATCCATTGAAGATGATGAAGTATATATCCATGGTAGCATCCATGAAAGATAGTACGTGTTCAGTTCAACCTCAGAATGAGTCTTCTTGGAAGAGAAGCCTTAAAGTATCCCTGGTTGTCCATCCAGATTCGTGATCCTATGATGAAAGAAAGAAGTGGAATCTTTAGGGCATGAAATCTATAAGAAACTCCATGGACCCAAGAGCTAAAGAAAAACATAAGGAAGAACATGAATATTCCAAGAAAGAAGAGAAGCCTGAACAATCAATCACTATATTAAGAATCACAATATTACCAACCTAATATGAACTCAATAAAATAAATCAAGCAGAGGAACTGAAAATTGTAATATGCAAGCATTGCAATATCCAGAACTAGAGGTTCTCCCAGATGGAGGGAGAAAACTATGATGATTACTTGTTCCAGTAAACCAGACATACCTCTACATAAGTCATTATATCATCTGCAATATCCATAGGTTGGATTTCTACATCAAGATGAATGCAAATAATGTTCTCTAGAGCAATTGAACATAGAGCGTATGAAGAGAAGCCTCAAGAATTTGAAGCATACCAAAAAGAGACCTTTGTATGCAGATGGAAGGAGATAACTTGGTGGATAACCTCTAGTGCACAACAAAAGCATGGTGAAGATCTTCTATAACAAAGATATTATATCAATATGGTTACTCAGAAATCTCATGATGACAGAAGAAGTACCACATGCATATGTTCCAGTTTTCCAACAATGATATACTTTATTGATCAGAGCTACATGAATCCTTAAGAGAAAACTAATGTTCCAGACCAAAGTACATTTTAAATCAAGAATTATATTATCCGTGATAAAGTCCATAAAGCAGAAAAGTGGTTCTCCAATACATATCTCCACATATGAGTAGATAAGCAGACATTTTGGTAAAGCTTCTGTCTAAGATGAAAGAGTTTGCATACTCAAGCTGGAGCTTGTGGAGACAACTTCCTTATTGAAAAAGGAAGAGATGACTCCCAGGTTGGGAGGGAGCACTAATTTATTATTGATTTATGGAAAGTCATTTTTCAGTTCGAAAAATGGTCCAGGATGAGAATATTCTTTCCAGTTCGGAATGTGGATTGAGATTTATGACGGACAAGCATTTTCCAGTTTGGAAAATGGTCCAGATTGATGATGTAACATAGACAATGACTTCCCATTGTGGTTAACATGGGAAGTGGTCTAGGGAAGTCTCTCTTCTTGAGGGTTACTCAAGAAGATTAGCCTGCCTCACTGGATAGCTATTTCTCATTGTGGTTAACATGAGGAATGGTTTATTTTGGAGGTTGGTACAGGACAATATTTTCCTCTTGTGGTTAACAGGGGAAATCATCCAAACAGTCATTCTTTAGGGTGTATTCATTCTCTCCAGGTTGCACTTTGTTTAGTGCCATAGGAATGGCCCATGGTGGGGAATGGTCCAGGTTCAACAATCAGGGACAAACATTCCTTAGGGCAGATTCATTCTCTCCAGGTTACACTTTTTTTAGTGTCAGAAGAATGGCTCAGGGTGGGGAATGGTCCAGGCTCATAAATTAGGACAATTGTTCTTCCTTGCTTGAGAAGAATAGTCCAGATATCTCATCACTGATGTCTTACTTTTTAAGGGCAGATGCTCTTCCGAGATCTCACAGATGTGAGTGGAAGAATGGCCCAGATGATTCAGTTGTATATCATAACATTATTTATGTATAGGATGACATGAGATTATTTTTATGAAGACAATAGATGTATACTACTGTGGTGGATGTGTTCCATTGTTTGTGACTATACGTCATTGATCAAGTACCTGTGTGCTACTTGGTGTGATAATGTACCACTGAACTGTAGTTGTGTACTACTATGGATAGAAACAATTGTGTTCTATTGAATGATATTGTTCCGATTACCTTGAAGAATATGAACAGTGTTGAAAATGATTATCATCTAGATGGATAATTAATGAACAGATTTTTCCCAGATAGAAAATGGTTCAGAACATTTATTCTTCTAGATTAAAAGAATATCTCTTGTGTCACTCTGTGGAGTGAGCATCATGTCTAATTACTCAGATAGAGCATAGTTCTGAGAGATGATGTGACATTGATGGTGATAATGGTGCTCATGATCTAGTCATGAGATAGTCTAGACGACTATGTTGATGATACCGGGTGAATGGTATGTTTTTTTCTCAATACCATTACCTGTAATACCTCCCTAGCTAGGAGGGAGTGTTGATATTATGGTAGCTACGGGAGGCATTTACCTCCACGTGTAAACCTGATGAGAATATAATACTCCAGGAAGAAAGAATAAACCCTAATGAGTTGGTGAATAACCCTAGGAGACATGTCATCTCAAGAAGATAATTTATATTAGGTTATTAGCCTCCAAGAGAAGAAGTCGGCTAGAAGAAATAATATATACTAAATAGACAGATACCTAGAATGAGAAGTCGCCCCATGCAGTTAGCCATAATTACTATAAATATAGGAGGCCAGTCTTCATTCTGGCAGGCAATCTTAGAATTGAAGAGCAACACTTGTGTGCACTGCAATGCCCAGTTTTGTGAGCAGGTTTGAGGAGAGCTTCCATTTTAGTTGTTGCAGCTAGTAGATCGGTTTTGTATTGGACTATCTCTTGGCTAGGGTTTGGACTATCTGATCAACTCTTGTTGGTGCACTATCCTTGGGGAAAGGTGCACTACCCTTTGTTTGGCTATCTAGCCTAGGGTTTTCTTCCAGAGTGATTCTCTGTCAAGGTTAAGGTGCTTGGAGGGTGGCTTCGACCTATGGTTGGGTGAAAATAGTGATATTTTCAATGGTAAAACAAGCACATCCATTATATTCTAATAGAACCTATCTCCATCGATGTAGAACTCATTGCATTCATCACAGTTCTCCCATCAATGGGAGAGAGTCCTACGCAGTACCTAGATGAAAAGACAAAATAGAAGGCTCTTTCCGAGGAAATGAAGAAAACATATGGGATAGAGAGAGGCTCACACGAGACCATCATCAAAATAATTAGTGATGGAACCACCAGGATGGCCACAAAACTAATGGCGTGCAAATTGATATTCAAGTGCCAAAAAGAGGAGGTCCCTGGAGGGGTTGTCACAGTTGCATCTTAGTGAGCTAATGGCACCATGCTCAGCTGGGCCCCATATCTGTTGAACCCGTTCCTCGACGACTGCAAGGAATCATAGGACTCATCAGTTGGAAATAACATTCATACTCTTACTTTTCTGATAGAGTAGGCCACTTCCATGAAGCGCAGTACACGTCCATGGGGATCACATCAAACCCCAAGAGAATAAGTGGAAACACAGGTACCTATGCATGGTACCTCAACAACATCCAAGATAGAATAGCCAATACCTGGAGGATCACATAGAAAGTATTCAGACAATATCATGATATAGCCAGCTTCAGGGCTACACACCACAATATGTGGATCCAAGCATGCAGGGATCCAACAAAGGAATGACTGCAACTTCATTTTTGAATCAAGGCAGAAGAAGTTGAAATGGAGATGCACGATTGGAAAGATGATTGGAATATCCCAATCATAACCAAGGAGATTCCAAAGGGAAAGGAAGTAGAGGAGGGTCATCAAAGACACCTGTAGGAGACAACGATGTGCACAAAAATGTGACACAACAAGGGAAGCCTAGTTAGAATCCGACACAACAGGGGAAGCCTAGTTAGAAGTCGACATAAGAGAACAAGGGAAGTGCACCAAAGAAGGTTGCATAGTCAGGGAAAAAGGAAACTACCTTGACATAGGAATAAAAAGGAATGGAGGATACAATGACACAAGAAACCCCTTTGGAAACCATTCCACAAGAAACAAGGCCACCTAAGAAGCCAATTATACACATAAGGGGGGCCGCCCAAAGAGGCCAAGGTGCATAAGAAAATACTTTAGTACACAATCACTGAGGATGACGTCGATATTGGCATAGAGAGAGTGCATGATCATGTAACCGAGGAGTTTTAAGAGGCCTAAAACCAAAGAGGTAGAATATAGAATGAGTTGGTTGACATTAGGTAGGTCCTTGAACAAATACTACAAGCAAAAATGCATGAAAAGGGAACATGACCCATCCCCTCAACGACAGAAGTAGAGGAAATGACTGTGTCGAGCGAGCAAGACACCAACCAAACCATATCATAGGTGAGTCCAATATTTCAAGTCACATCATACATGCTGCAGATGGATGAGGCCATAACCCATACACCACTTAAGGATCTATGACAAGTACAGTTGGTACTAGTAAACATACCAACCAAGGCACTGTACAAAATTCGAGTTAGTGTCATGCAGTAAGTGCAATCACACACAAGGATAGATGTGATGGAATTGCAACAAAACAGGAATGGCAAAGATTCCCTGGAATTGGTAGTCGAGTAGGTAAATATCAAGACCAAAGAGGATAAATAATGCGCAGACAATTTGGAGCAGAAGCTGAAGGAAGTTTGTACAAAGATTCCAGATAGCGCGCAGTAATCCATGATCAATGCGGAAGAGAAAATCCAAATAATCATGCAGACACTCAAGAACTACAAGAAGGAGATCGAGGAGCTCAAATAAAGAATAACTACTCCTTTGGAATTTCTAGCTGAAAGGGAGCACCAAGAAGCCCTACAAGTGGAAGTGATGCAGAAAGAAGCTGATAGGGTCATACAACTATTCGACAAGATCACACAACTATAGAAAACATTAGAAGAAGATGATATGGTCCAACAACTGGATCAACAAGAGGAAGTAACTGGCATGACAATCCAGGAGCTGAAGTAGAGGAAAAAGTCCATGAGAATCACAGAGTGAGGAAAGGGTGCACAGGAGATGAATCCCTTGTAGGAAGAACTACAGACCACGTAGAACAATAAACATGAAATTCTAAACCAGATATAACCTCTCCAAGAGAAAGCATCGAAAATTATTATGAAATTGGAGAAGGAAAAGACGAGAATGGCGTAGGACTATGTTGAGAGTGCATAATCGCTCAAGGAGAACATAACAATGCGGAGGGTGGAAGACCTCACAAAGAAAGTTGCATAGGGCAGAGCTAAAGGGGAAGAGCTAGAAAAAAAATTCCATAGCTTGGCAGAGGTTGTTCAGGGAGTGCGCACAACCTGAGTGGCTCGGGAAAAGTCACATGTTAGTGTTGGGGGCCTCTTGGGTGCATGCCTATTTTGAGGAAATACCCAATTTTGTAAGGAAAGGCCTAATTTGGGAGAAGAAAATCTTGCAGGAAAAGCAACACATGTGAGGAAAATTAACATGCAAGAGGAGAAACATGCAAGGTCGCATGTAGGAAAACCTAACTGTGATAGGGTTAGGGTTTTGGTAGAGATAGTAACATCTACAAGCTTGTAAAATAATATAAATAAGAACATAGGAGGTCTACATCGACGTTCTATTTGGTTGTTCGAAGATTGTAGTGAAGCCATTGTTGTAAACATTGTTGAGATGTAGAAGAGTCAAGTAGGCCATATTTTGAGGGTTAGATCACATGTTGAGGAGTATGATGGGAGTTCTAGTGCACTCAACGCCATATTTTGTTGGAACCTAAATAAAAGAGAAGAGAATCCAAATATTTGTGGATGTTGCCTAGGAGGGGGTGAAACACGATAAAACATGTGTTATCAGTGATGTTTCTTGCATGTTTACTTTCTGTTAATGGTTATCTGATGAATGAATGGTTAAGCTATATATATTGGAATGCATGCATGGGATTAAAATATGAATTAATCCTAAGAATAATAGAATAAATAATCAGATTAAGGCCCGAAGAAGATAAAATACAATCCCAGATCCCCACTCATTCCTAGACTACAGGCACTTGAGAATTGCAGTCACCCATAAATCTATCTCGAGTGAGACTACGTAGTGCATTCTGTGTGTTGTGTTGCCTTCTAGTTTACGAGGAGGGCCGATAGTTTTAGAGGGTTTTGTTGGAAACCTGGGTCATACCAAGAAGTGGAAGTGAGAGACGTAACCTATAGATTTGATCATGACTTATTTTTTGATATTCATGTGATGGTATGTGATCATTAAACTATGCTATATGATTTGATGACTTATTGTAGCCTATGTGTAGGTTGAGTTTTATCTTGACATTGATTTGTTTGTGTCTAAAATTCATATAGGTGATATGAACTTTTAGTGATAAGTGATGCCATGGGATATTGAAAAAAAATACATGTTTATGTGATGGAATAACTATATTATGTTATTCCAATAATGATTTTTAAAGTTTGACATGAACAACCACATATGCATATGAAATCTAGATTGAGTTAGGATATGTGTACCTAGGATGGGCTCAGGATATTGTTGATTGACATGTGTATATTGATGCTTATTTATTATTCATGATTATTGGAGAATGACATTTGATGTGTTTGTCTCTAGATGTGTGAAAATACATGAATACCAAATAACAATTCATCTTAAGCATGGGAAAAGGGTTGTATGAAAAATTGGAACATGAATACCATCATGGAGAGAAGGTCTAGGTTGCCGATTCTTTCCTTCTAACCTCCTTTCACTATAATAGGTTGAAAAACATATTTTTTTACTTGGAGGTTACACATTTTCATGAGGGTAGGACATTTATTTGATCACTCATGAGGTTATACCAAGGGGAATGCAATAAGGTGTCAATCCATATTCCTGAATTACCATTAGTCTCTAACTAGAGGTAAGAGGGTTGGGTTAATTAGATACCAATCATGACACTATTTGTGTTAAGAACCAAATATCACTATAGCATATAAAAACCTCAGAAAAAGTACTCAATGCCTTGAAAAAGATATAATTTCAGATAATAAGCCTCTTCGAGGGGGAAACCTCCTTTTACCCCACTTAAATGTTCAAGTACAAGATGATT
>JZKD02S0431768.1:225149-251829 GCA_000966675.3 Picea glauca
ATAGGAGACTAGGAGGTATAATTACAACTAATGGCCTAAAGCCGACATAAATAAAATAAAATTACGAATATAATATGCCCCAATTAAGGGGTAATGAGCCAATATTAGGGCTTAACAATTTACCCATGATGAAAAATTGATACTTGAATGATTTGAGTCAAATTAGTATCACCCTTGGTATCTATTGGAAGTATATTTGTCATTGATGTGAAACACAGGGGGAGACTAAAAATGTACAAGATAAATATTGCAAGACGAAGATTGTTGGAAATATATTTTTTGGATTTTTGATGATCAGTTTGGATACCCTATATTTGAATTCCTTTTTACTCCAAATATATATATCAAATGGGAGCATAGGATATATGGTTGAAAAGGTTATTTTAATACCTTTACAACAGTATATGGAAATCCCTCTAACTTGATAGGAATGAGGAGATATAAAATATTTTGCCAGGTCGACTCAACCAAAAAGTACAGGTTGGCCTAGCTAGTTTTACAAGTCAAACCCATAAGTGAATGAAAAAACACTATAAATACAAGATATATGTGCACATTTAGAAAGAAGAGAAAATACAAGTGTGTAGAATAGATTTGAGGTGAACAAGAGGAGATGGGGAGTATTCTTGTGGTCTAAAGGTGCACACGAGGAGATGGGGAGTATTCTTGTGGTCTAAAGGTGCACAAGAGGAGTTTTCTTGGATTTTTAAGGGTGCAATTTGAATGACTAAGGTCTATGATGTTTCAAAGTGCACCTTTTTGAGGTTTTGATGTCGCAATCTAGAATTATATTCTAGGAATGATGTTTTGAGGCCCACTAGGGCATGAAGGATAAATCTGACTAGGGTTTGAAGCTATGTTTGGGGTATGAAGCAAGGAGAGGCACTAGAGCATGGAAGTTAAGGGAACTATGATACTATGAAATGCATGAGGTATGAAGCATGTAGGTGAAGTCAAGAGTAATATATGTATCGATATCTTATATTGGTACCTATACATGTCTTACTAAGTTGGTTCTCACTTGAGGAGATTGGTGTTTCCAATAGGTTGGTGCTTACATAATATCTTGTTGAGTTGGTGTTCAAGTAAAGAGATTGGTGTCTCTAGTAGGTTGGTGCCTACAATATTTTGTAAAAATAGTTTGGTGCATATAGACATTTATAAAGACAATTTTTTGTGGTTTTCTCCCACAAGGGTTTCCAAATTAAATTCTATGTACTATGATTCAAGTTTACATGCATTTATAGTTTTAAATTTAATGAATTATTGATGAATGCTCATTTAAAGTAAAAGGTATATTGTACTAATTCACCACCCTATCAATATAATCATAAGTTCAACAATTGGTATTAGATATTGTTCCTTCATAAACAATCTAACCACTAGAAGGTATATATCATAAGTAGACATGGCCAGTCAAGAAGGTTTCTCCAAAAACATGGCTCCATTGTTTGATAGAACAAACTATTCCTTCTCGAGCATAAGGAGGTGACACTATCTAATGGCCCTTGGGTTTGATATTTGGGAATCCTAGTGAAAATAATGCAAAATCAATGAATTTCATCTCGTGTGGTCTATCAGAATTTGAGTTTGTCAAACTCATGCATTGCATATCGAAAAAATAAATTTAGGAAAAGATTCAAAATATCTATGAAGGCGATGAGAAGGTTAAGAAGGAAAATCTCCAAACTCATAGAAGATAGTTTGAGAGCTTGAAAATGAAAGATGAAGATAATGTTGCAGCCTATCTTCTCTGCATTGATGAATTTGTCAACACCATCAAAAGACTTGGTGAAAAGGTTGAAGAACTGATGATTATACAAAATATGTTAAGGTCACTCCCCTTAATATTTGATGCTAAAGTTTCCACCATTGAAGAAATGAAGGATATTGATTCATTAACAATGGGTGAATTGCATGGGATTCTCATTGCATATGAGATGAGGAAAGATAAATAAACACTAGCACCAAAGGAAGTAGCTTTCAAAGAATCAAATAAGACAAAATGGAACAAATCCTATGATTGTTCCATCCATGAATCAGATACAGAAGAAGTACAATTACTGAGAAATCTAAAAAGAGGATTTGACAAATACAAAGGTAATCTACCCTTAAAATGTTTTAATTGTGGTAGAGTATGACATTTTGTTTCTAAATGTCCATATGAAAAAAGGGAATACAATGATGATGAAGATATTAATGATGAATAAGAGAATAACATTAAAATCAAACCCTATAAATACAAAAGAGGAAAATATACTAAGAAGAAGAGCTTTTACTCTAGAAAGGATAGTAGCTCATCTGAAGAAACTCATGGATATGTTTTTGATATTAACAAAGAATAATTCCTCTTCATGGCCATGAATACAAAGTCTACTAATACAAAAAATGAATACAATTAGAAAGAAAAATCATATTAAGAAGAAGAAGACATCGATGGGGAAGTGAATCTTGAAGAAGAACTTGTTAGATGTTCCTTATAAGAAATAGAAAAACTCGGGGGAAATAATAAATGGAAGAAATAAAAACTTCAAAAATATGAAAAGAAAGATCATGATCTTGATGAAATAGAAAATAAAGTTATCATCCCAAAGAATCAACTAGAAGAGGAAAAAAGGATAGAAGAAGTGGTGAGAATCCAGTTGAAAGAAAATGAAGAAAATTATGAGAAGCTAAAGGCTAGAATCGTTTCCTTAAGAAAAGAACTAGAGAAAAAAACGGATCAATTGAGTAAAAGCTTGAAGTTTGGAAAAAGTAATGAAATATTGGATAATATTCTGCGCCACCAAAGGTCACCATTCATCAAGACAGGTCTTGTCTACGATGAAAAACAAAAGACCCACGAGGGTGATGCAAGCACTAAGGTCACAAAGCCATCGAAAAAGGAAAATGAATAAAACCCTAAAAGTTTTGATAATATTCTAAAAGGATCCATCAAAAATGAAAGAAACAACATGAAATTAAATGATGATCAACAAAAACTTGATTATTCTCATAAAAACAACAATAATGAGTTCAAAAGAGTTATTCCACCAAGAAGGCCTTTCACAACCCAGTACCAAAATATCTTTCTTGGCTATTTCTTTTCTTGCAATATTTTTGGTCATAAAGCACTAGATTGTAGATATTATGTAAGAAGTGATCATGTGACATATATAAATATAGGTTCTTATAAGGCCTCAAAGAATGATTGTGTGAGAAACAAAACCAAAATTTCTCATGGGTTTGTTAATAGAAACAACAATTCATTTTCTCCCCTACTTGATTACAATATTGAATTTTATAAGTGAAATAACTATGGGAGCATAACACGTGTCTGTGGAAGAAACATAATAAAGTCTCTTAAACAAAATAGGGAAGAATATGTTCTTACCAAGAATAGAGAAGAATACACAAAGGTGTGGAAAATGAAGAAAGAATAACCAAATAAGGAAGATTGTGGACTTGCAATGTATGCTCAAGACAAAGGAAGCCAATGGTACATTGACAATGGAGGCTTAAAACAAATGACATGGGATTAGAATAAATTTCTCATCCTAAAGGATGAAAAATGAGGTAGTTTTACCTTTGGGGCTAATGCTTCGGAAAGGATATTTGGAAAATGCATTGTTAGTATTGATAATGGAAAGACCAAAACATAGAATGTCTTGTATGTTTAGGGTTAAAAGACAATATTCTAAGTGTCAGTCAAATGTATGATCAAGGTTACAACCTCACATTTCACTCTAAAGGATGTGAGACAAGGAAAGAATTTTCAAGAATATTAGTGGAAAATGCGAACAAAACTTCGAGAAAGGCATAAGTTCTCGATGAAGTCAAAGGAGAAAAATGTTGTATGGGAAAAGTAAATGAAAGATGGAATACATTCCCACCAAAGAAAAAGTTGAAGATATTTTTACCAAACCCCTTCCTAGAGATACATTAGAATATTTCAGATAGACGTTGGGGGTGATGTCCCTATCATCTTGTTAGTGAAGGGAAGCACAAATTCATGGGAAGTATCCATTTTCCATTGATGTCAAAGGGGGAGAAGTTGTATATAGAGAATGAATTGCATACACAAGGAGAGTTGTGAACATGAGGAGTATTACAGAATTGACTAAGGGTTTCCATCAATGACAAAAGGGGAGATTGTTGGAAATATTGTTATCATTGATGTCAAATACAGGGGGATACGACATATATCCAATATAAATATTGCAATATGGAGATTATTGGAAATATTGTTTTTGGATTTTTGATGCTTAGTTTGTATACCCTTTTTTTAAAGGCCTTTTTACTTCGAATATCTAACTTAAATGGGAGCATAAGATATATGGTTCAAAATACTATTCATAGACCTTTCCAATGGTATATGGAAATCTCTTTAAATCCATATAAATGAGGAGATATGAAATATTTTGTCAATTCAACCCAGCTAGAAAGTACAAGACGAACCAACTAGTTTATAGGTCGTCCTAGCCAGTTTTACAAGTTGGCCCCATAAGTGATCTTAGAAACACTATAAGTACAAGATATATGTGTGCATTTGAAGAGTATCCAATAAATAAGATTAAGTGCAAGTGAGAGGAAGTGATATGATGTGCACAAGAGGATTCGGGAAGTACTCTCGGGGTCTAAATGTGCGCAAGAGGAGATGAGGAGTATTATTGGGGTCTAAATGTACACAAGAGGATTTTTCTTGGAGTTTTGAGGCTATGTTATGAATGAATAAGTTCTATGATGTTGAAAAGTGCATTGTTTTGAGGTTGTGATGATGAAGTTTGGAATTATATTCCAAGAATGATGCCATGAGGTTCACTAGGGGATGAAGGGGAAATCTAACTAGGGTTTGAAGCTATGTATAGGGTATGAAGAAAGGAGATGCACATGAGCATGAAATTTAAGGGTATGTTGGTGCTATGAAATGAATGAGGTATGAAGAAAGAAGGTGAAGTCAAAAGTAATATGTTTATGCATATCTTATATTGGTACCTATACATGTGTTACTGAGTTGGTGCTCAACTAAGGGTATTGGTGTCTCCAGTAGGTTGGTTCCTACACAATATCTTGTTGAGTTGGTGCTTAGTTGAAGATATTGGTGTCTCCAACAGGTTGGTGCCTACACAATATCTTGCTGAGTTGGTGCTCAACTGAAGAGATTGGTGTCTCTAGTAGGTTGGTGCCTACCAACATTTATAAGGATAGTTTTTTGTGGTTTCCTCCCACAAGGGTTTCCAAATTAAAATTCGTGTACCATGATTTGATTTTACATGATTTTATAGTTTTAAAGTTAATGAATGATCGATGAATTCTCATTTCAAGTAAAATGTATCTTATACTGATTCACCCCTCCTCTCAGTATAATCACAAGTTCAACAATACCAAGCACTTGAATAGTTGTAGAGGGTATGCATAAAATTTTTTATAGGGTACTTGAAGAGTTGTAGTGATCATGTCTAAATCTTGGTACTATATACCTGAAGGCTCTATGTTAACATGGTATCACCCATGATATTGAATTTGGTTTGTATATGTGTATAATTTGGGAGAAAATTATCCTTTGACTTGCATAATTATTTTGACCTAATGAAATGAAAAAGTGAGATTAGAATCACCTTGATATTTGGAAAAGGAGAAAAGTGAGTTTAGACTCACCTTGATATTTGGAAAAAGTAATTAGGAGTTGAAAATAAAATAAATAAAGTGAATTTTAATTAGAAGTTTTATTTAAATAAAGAAATTCCATCTCATATTCACTCGCTCAATTAGAAAAAAGAAAAAGAATCAAGGGAACATCTAAGAGTAGAAATATGAAACACAGTTGGAAGGTGGTGAACAATATCTATTTATGTAATTTTGAAATTACTTATTGTGAATGGAAGTAACATGTGTGTGGGTGAATATTATGCATTTAGTAATTAAATAATCATCATTTTTTCATGAGAGTGGAAAGTGGCATGAGTCTAAAAGGTTATATAAGAGAACAAGGTTGGGATTGAAAGATGATCTTCTGCACCCTAATGCTGGATGGATGTCCTAATGCTCAATAATTTCATGATAATTTGGTTGTGATCTTGGTCTCAACAATTGTGCCATTATCTTAGAGGTGGTGTACCTCATATTTTCTAGAGGAGATACACATTCTTAATGATATATTTTGTACTCTTTTCATATGAACTATTGCAACTTAGGGGTTTTGGGTGAAGAAGAGTACCCTAAGGATATGATAGGGTGAGAAATAGATAATTATTTTGGAATTAATAATTTCTGGAGCTTGTAGTAATTTTTGGAAGGATTCTCTAGGATAAATCTTGGAGCTAAACAATTGAAAAGGGGTAAATTTACAACCATCTAGAAAAATGTATGATATATTGCAAATTTAGTTATGCGTACATTTGTCTTTTAATATTTAGAAAGATTCATTGCGGGATTGATTTTCTACATTTGCATAGAATTCATTATCTTGGTATGGAAGTTATAACCTCCATTTATAATCAATGATATAGTCTCTAGGGAAATTTGAACCTCTATAAAAAAACACTAATTCATTTGGGAAATTATTGATTTCTATGGAAATCATTTTACACATTTGTTTCCATACTTACAAAGTGAACCATGAATTTCCTTAGGGAAACTAGTGTTTGTACCTTGACCATCCTTTAGAAAATTAGAAGTCACATCTTATAGTCCCATGTCTGTTACTTCTTGGCATATAATTTTGGTGTTTAGGGATTTTGAGGAAAGTTTTCTAGTTTTTTCATCTAGCAGGGGATGTAATAATTATTTTTGTTTAGAATGTGTTATATCTCTCTCAATATACCATTCAATTTAATTGTCATTTTCTCCAATCCATATCTAGTACTTGAAGAGGATTTTGACTACATTGGGAATATTTATTGAGTTATAATTGTGGGTGAGTTTTATTATACTGCATTATAATTTTTGTTGTTCATCATATCATTTTAAAGGACCAACACATTAGTTGGAGTCTTATTAAGTTGATGAAGTATTAATTTCAACTATGACATTATTTATATTTGAGGAAGTTTTAGGTATTATGAAAGAGGTTTGTTACCTTAGTTAAGAGACTGGTAATTCCTTTGAGAGAAAATTTCTAGGATTTCCATAGGGAGTAACAAAGGACCATTGAATTACCATCAGAGGATAAGTCATTGTGTCTTGTAAATTGTATTGTTTGAATATGTAATTAAGTAGATTGAATTTCTTTAATATATTGTATTAAGCATAATGCATTGAGACATTTTTGTTAAGACTTTGAAATTGAATTTAATAATTTGTGTTTGCATTATCTTGAATATCATTAAATAATTCTTATACATAGGTTTATGATGTGATATTGAGTATCTAAAAAAATCACATTTTAGTAAGTTATGTGCTTTGTATTAAGTTAACGTTCTTGAAGGGCATTACAAAAGATCGTTAATGAGCACATTTGGATTCCTTTTAAAAAGACAAATGGTGACTTGTGGAGTATTCCAAGTATATGAATAGGAATCAAAGGAGCTTTATTGCAAAATTAGGGTTGATTGAGAAATCATGACAAAACATAGTTTTGGATATGATATGAAAAGTGACTTGATTGAAAAATTGTGCCCCACTGAAAAATCCAATCTAAAATTTATTTTGAATAGAATCAACCCGATTCAAAAGATTATACTAATTTGAGGGAAAATAATTAGATAAAAGGAATCAATAAATAAATAATTCTTCATCATCTAATTAGACCCGATTACCAAATTGGGCAAGGTTTACATGAATATTTTAGAGAAAGAATGGTTCGATTAGGAAATCAAGGATAATCAAAATATGATCCACTAGAAAGAAACTCAATACAAGACTTGAAAAATAGATAATTAGGATATGATTGAAACAACCAGGAAATTGATTAAAAACAACAAAAATACTAGCCAATGAGAAAACCAAAAGATCAAACTTGAAATGAAAGCATGTAAATAAACATAATTTCACTTCAATTGAAAAAAAATGCATAGAGGATTCAATTCCTAAGATCACCCTCCAATGGCCATATGAGAAAATTCCTAAGATGGAAATACAATGAAACTTCCTTTTTGCAAGGATTAGGAAATAAAATTGAAATCATAATGAAACCTCAAGGAATTACCCTTCAAAATATAAAAAAATAAGGTCCCCAAGGTTTTTGTGAACTTGGGTATTGTTAAGAACTCAACATAGAGGTGGATGTTAGCAATTTCATATTAATTCACCATTATTATGGAAATTCCTTCTTCATTCCCCATCATGCTAGTAATGACAGACTAACCAACCACAAATCTTAAGACAGAAGAGGGTCAAAGCATGAAAATAGTATATAATTATGATGAAAAGTCAACATATTCATAATACATTCTCTTATCAAGTCACTCAAAGTTTCAGAAACTTAATTACTTAGTTGTTTCTTGTCACTGATAAACCAACATTTAAATTTCTCATGGAATAACCGAGAGGGTTCACTTAGTGAACCTATAACTTACCATGTGCATTTGTGGGATATTAAATGATATTACCCCTATTTCACTAGATATTACATAATACTTCCCAAATTACTTTTGTTGAACCCCCTCCYAATCCATCATTCCAMCTTTAAAAAACAACAAATTTCATTAGAATATTGTCCACAACTAGTTAGTTTTTTGTGAAATTTTGTATACCCTTTTTTATTTCTACTCTTAGTAGGGTAACATGATACCACAAGGACTTCACCTTGTTGACCAATACCTTATCAAAATCATTTATAAATGGGGGTTTAAAATTGTGAAAAATAAATTCAATATATTGTAGGTATTGGGTGGGGGGAGGGGGAATGCGACTCATCGGGGGTACAAAAAGAGGTATCTGGTAAAAAAATGGGTTTTATTTTTTATTGGAAAGATGTATTGGGAGGGGGATTTAACAAAAGTATTTTGGGAGGTATTTATCAATATCTAGTGAAATTAGGAGTATGTTTTAATATCCTACAAATGCATGTGCTCTGTCACAGGTTCACTAAGTGAATACCCCATGCATAATGTAACATCCCACTCTTGCGCACACTGAGTGGACTTATTCTTTGAGGAAACTTGCGTGCAAGTGATCTGGTTCATTATACTATTGGTTGTTTTGATTATGATTATGAGACAATGTGGATTTGATTATATGTTATTTTTGTTGTGTTTACATCGACAGGTGATATTGAACGGGTTCTCCTGAGTGTGTAGGACTCTGGATGTTGAGGATGATGAGGCATTGATGAAATCCCTTGGAATCTAGATCGACACATGTACACATTATTAGATATTATAATGTTTATTGTTATTGCTGACATGATTTTTTGATGGATGCAGGTTGATGATAGCTTGTCGACCAGACTCACATTTGGAGTAAAGGGGTCACAGAAGACAACCAGAGACATTGAGGGAGAGGTGTGGTAGTAGGTCTGCCACAATCTACTAGCACTTACGTCATGGCTCGAACTGTAGTTTCATGATTACTTAGTTTGAGAGACCCACGATACCATGAGGGAAGACTGTGACAGTCGCTTACAATGATGCTAAGGGGCATGCAATAAGGCATGGTCCTTATTCCTTAGAGGCCCTTAATATTCAACAAGATCACCTGATAGAGTATTGACTCCATGGGTTTGACGTCTACCAAGTTCAGTCAAGAGGCGAGTGGCACCCTTGGAGCATGTAGTGCATCTTGAGGGTCACGTTGCACAAATAAAATGGAAAGAGGTGAGTTGCACCCTTGGAGGATGTAGTTCCTCATGAAGGGCACGTCGCGATGTTAACTGGTAAGTGAATAAACCTAGTGCCTAGAAAACTATGCCTCCTTAGGACCTGGTCGACCTTAAAATGAATAATGTGATGAGTAATTTTAATAACAAATTTTCCCTTAAAAACTGTCACCAAGCCTAGTGAATTTAAAACCTAGGTCTAAGTAGAACCTCTGAACAAAAATTATTTAGACATATAACAAGAAGGGGGTAAATAAATTCAAACTTTAATTATTAAAGTAAAATTTTTAATGGAGGATTAAATTTATTAAAAGGGTAAATGGTTGTTTTTCTACACTTTCTAAATTTGACTTATCTTTTAGTTAAAAAAGGAAAAGGGGGAAACTTAAAGAAGCAGGGAAACTTAAAAAAAATGGGAAACTTAAGGAAAAGGGGGAATGTCTAACTTAGCAAGGAATCTAGCCTTTGAAACTTTCTATTTATGAAATCAACTTGGAATTAAGTAAGACATAAGTCATTTAAGAATTGTAAGGGAATAATGGGACATAGAGGAGCATTTTTAGGAATGCTTTTAGGTGGGTGTGGAAAATAGACAAATTTAATTAATGAATAAATTGATTTTCTGGTACAATTAGGGGATCGAGCCACTTGTGTACCGGGGAGGTTTTTCCTAATTAAATAAATGATAAAGGAATATAATGAGGGTTTGGGAAACTAATGACTAAGAAACTATATAAATGATGGAGGAGGAGGAGTATGGATCACATCTGGCTTGCGTAACGTTACACTGTCGAAATTCATCTTGACTGAACTTTCTCTTGTGGGACTTGGGATACCCAGCTCAGGCAATGAGTGGTAGCTCAACCATGTGAGGTGAGATGAGTGCTAGCATTCTATGGTAATGTGTGCATGTCCCATTTGCGTCTTGGGGGCTCAGGGGGAAGAAGACTACCCCTAGCATTGCCTGAGAGGTATTGGTGAGGTCTCATCGGTTGGCAAGTCGGATTTGGATGGAGCGTGTGTGCGAGACAGTCACTTCTGGTTCGTCACATTTGGCTATGGTACACATGTCCATAATTTGTATTGAATAATCGCTCATTTTTGTGTTCATGCATTTATTTATTGTCGAATGCTCGCTTGCATAGATGTTGTTAAAAGAAAAAGACTTGTTTAGTTTATGCATGTGAATTTTTATCTGGGCGATAGAGCGTTGTGTGAAATTGAAAAAGGGTAACTAAATTTTTGTTTGTGAGCTTTGTTTTTATTACTGCGTTTTATTGTAGTTTATGGTTCTAGTTTGGGATTATTATGGCGTTTGTAGTATTACTTGGATAACTACATTTGTATTATTACTGTGGAAGATTGCGTTTGGGTCTCTGACCCTTATTTTATTTTACTCTGTGTTTTTTTTCTTTTTCACAATATTTAATTCAGTGTTAGTTTTTTACAGAGATTAATATACGGATGATTGAATGCGTGGTGATAATTGGATATTTGTGTATCTTTTAATTCTAGAGTTACTCTCTAATAATTGCAAGGCTAGAATGAGCCCCAGACTCAAACCTTGCTTGCATTTTTGTAACTGCCACATGCATTTTATTCATTACTTGATGGCGATTTTGTTTTCCTTTTTATATTCGGTTATGACACTTCAGGTGAATTCTAATCGTAAATTTTTGTAATTCCTTCCACCTTGTCTGGATTTTTTGTCCTTTAGTCCAATTAGATTTCTTTAAAAGTGAATGATGATCCTCCACCAGAGGAAGTAGCAAAGGTCCCATCTCCCAGCCTCTAATCAGATGGATTATATGTTTAACACCCAATGGGGATGCTGGCCACAACAACTGGCTAAAACTACAGGAAGGAGGCTCACAATTTGTGTTTTATTTTCATTATTGTTTCTCCACGGAGAAGATCTGGATGCAGATTTGTGTATGAAAATTTTGTATGAAAATTCGTTGATATTCTTTATATATTCTGTATGAAAAATCGTTGATATTATCTATATATTCTTTGTTTACGAATCATTGATATTCTTTATATATTTTGTATGACAAATAGTTGATATTCTTTATATATTCTATGTTGACAAATCGTTGATATTCTTTATATATTCTGTATGACAAATCGTTGATATTATTTACATATTCTATGTTGACAATCGTTGATATCATTTATATATTATTTATATATTATGTATGAAAGGTCTATAGTAAATATTCTTTATATATTCAGATTTCTAATTGAATAATAAATATACAAAAATTTCTTGAAAAAGATACGGAAAACACACCTAGAAAATCCAACCGTTTACTACAAGAATAAAACAATTGAGTAATGTTTGCCTTGTTGTAAAATTGTTCGGTTACTGCAAAAAGGGCTTAGAAATAAAAATTTCCAATGCGAGGACTTGAACCTAGGTCTCTCTGGTGAGAGCCGACCAACCATACCATAGATCGTGCAGGGTTCGGAGTTGGCGTTGACCAACTATGTGTTGACTTTAATTCTAATAGTTTTATATTTTTCGAATACTTTAGTAGTTAATTTATTACATCCATCCATATTCTACAGTGTCAATACCATAGTTATTGTTATTTGCAACAAACTATTTTATTGAATTAAATGTTGTACATTTCCTCTAATTATATAATCATTGACGTGGTAACAAGGAAGGAATGATGTTAGACAATAATCCCTGGGTAATTATGCTATCCTTAAATTAATTTAATTAATCACTGCTACGATAATTTGGAACGATATGATGGAATTCTAACGTGATGATTGCTAAATTGAATTTATATGATCATTGTTGTGATGACTAGGTAAGAAAATATTTAGTGGGGGATCCCTTGCATTGATAGTTATCCTTAAATTAACTAAATAGTAATATAAGTCTGTATTTTAACTTTAATAATCTTAGTTTTATAATATTATGGTGTGTATGTATGTGGAATTTCAACGAGGATTTGTTATTCAGAAATTGTTATTTTAATGAGAAGTGTTATTTAGAATTTGCTAATTTAATGAGGAAGTGTTATTTAGAATTTGATATTTTAATGAGGAGTGCTATTTAGAATTTTCTATTTTAATGAGAAAGTGTTATTTAGATATGTTTTTTTTTTAAATGAAAGGTAAATGTTACATGAAAGTTGTTATGTGTGTTAACATTTGGATGAGGTAAGATACATTGTGCTAGAATAGGTTCTTGATGGAAAGATGGTATTGAGGTATGTCTAGATGGTTGCAATCTTTAACCCTGTCTTGAGTGTAGTTACGTTGCGCAAGATTGATTACAATGCTCTCTTTATGATTTCGTATAATGTATGTATAACATTCCCCTGACCAACCTCAGGTCGGAGTGTGCCACTCCAGAGCAACCACTCATGCTCTGACACCAGTTGGTAACATTCTCAGTAATCAACTGAGTTATGCCACCTATATTTACTCTTTTTACTGCATCCAGCTAGAACATACACATACAACATTCTTGTGGAATCTTTAAAGTTAAACAACAATTTTCTTTCTGTAACATACGACTTTTATATGGAAATAACAATAACTATAGATATGTAGCATTTACAGGAAATCATCCATAATCACACAATCAATCATAATCACATATATTCTAAAATCGTAACATAGGCATGTAAATAAGAAAACAACATATCATTTTATCATGCAATTGGTACTTATCTTAGAAGAACTCTCACCAACTGCTTATAGACCGTCCATGAACCTCCCAGCCATAGAATACACTATTCATCATTCTCAACAGTGAGTCACCCCCAAGCTGGGACTGAACTCCACCCAGGGTAAAGGGCTCCTATCTAGGCTAAGGCTCAAGGACAACAGGAAAGACTCCATCTCAGGTGCTCACTCAATTAACAACCTACAACCTCTCATTCCCCACATGCCTGTCCCACCCAAGGAAGTGTGCACCTTCTCTTCTCATTAGTCCCTTGTCTATCCAACTTCCCTTCCAGGGCTTCAACAACAGGCTGGACCATAATTCTTAGAGTGTTGTAGCTGCAGTTTAGCACCTTTGGGAATCAATCCCCATCAATTCTCTCGCTCAGAGAACTGCTCACGGGCCTGAAAACCCACTTCTTCAATCCCGCTCCAAGCTAACTAGGTACACCAACCAAAAGGAGGTATGGGAACAGGTTCCAGAATGGTGAAATGGCTGTCTCAAGGATAACAAAATGCATGAGTGAAAATGGTCACGAAATCATTGAATGGATAACCGAGTGTGTACATGAATCACTGTGAAGTCTTCATGAAAGTGATGGTGAGAATGATGGTCAGGCTTTGGTATAGTAAACCCCCCCATAGAAAAGATCTCCCAAATGAGATAAGTTCCCCATGATCTGAATGCATGTCCCCAACTTGACACTTGTCATATCAGAAGTGACTTTGGTCCACTTGTCTCCAACTTTAGGACTTAGGATAAAATAATTATCCATACTTTACGTTTTAGGAATATCAATATAATATTCTCTTGAATTTTGGCCCTCCCTTTCCCTAACTGGTGAAGTTCAATCCCCCATCTCTTTTATCGTGGTCGGTCTGTGCACAACGATGTATTTATATTAATCATGAGTCATGTACAAAGTAGGCGCATTGTCCCTTGACATCTAGGTGTTCCGGCCTAATACCAAAACATAAGCATCCCAACTTATAGTAACCGGCTCACCATCCTATAATACATATCCTATACATGAGTCTCATTGTCCTCCATACTGCGCGCACCTTAGTTACTGCGTGTGGTATCTTGCGATGTGCATATTACATCATTTCACTGCGTAGTTCATGCACACACTATGCCACATGATGTGCATTACCAAATGAGGTCAAAACAACTCACCAACTTAATTATATTTATATTACATTTTAAATTGGGTTTGGTCGAGGGATATTACAATCCCCTCCCCTTATTTATGCATTTTCCTCAGTGCATCATACACCCATATATAATAGAGTTTCAAAAATCTTCAAAAAGATGTGGTTATTCTGTCTGCATTGCATCTTCATGCTCCCAAGTAGAATCCTCAGGACCGTACCGGGTCCATTGAACCTTTACAATCCCTATGGCTCGGTTCCATAGCTGCTTGACTTTTCAGTCCAAAATGCACATTGGATGCACTTGAAAAGAGCCTTCTTGCCCCACTTTAATCACATTCCAATCAATAACATGATTAACATCGGGTATATATTTCTTTAGCAATGATACATGGAAGACATTATGAATAGACATAGATGGAGGCAATGCAATTATATAAGCAACTAGACCAATCCTCTCCAAGATTTCAAAAGGCCCACAAAATCTAGCTGCCAACTTGGCATAGCTTCCCAACTTCAGGGAACTCCTGTTAGCTTTCACTTTCAAGAAAATATGATCACCCACTTTGAATTCTCTATGGTTTCTATTCTTATCGGCATAAATTTTCTGTCTATCTTGGGCAGCTTTTAAATTCTGCCTAATTTTTATCATCTGATCCTCCATATCCCTAAGCAACTTTGGCCCAACTGCTATCCTATCAGCTGGATTATCCCAACTCACTAGAGTATTGCACTTTCTGCCATAAGGTTCTTCAAATGGGCTCATCTTTAATGATGCATGATACCCATTGTTGTATGTGAATTCTACCAAGTGTAGGTAGTCTTACCATTTCGATGGTTTGTCCATCACATACATTCTCAGTGCATCTTCTAGCACCCTGTTCACTCTTTCTGTCTGTCCATCAGACTCAGGATGATAAGTTGTACAAAAGTTCAGATTCATTCTAAATCCTTTCAACAATCCTTTCCATAAATTCGAGGTGAATTTTGGGTCTCTGTCGAACATAATTGTTTTAGGAATCCCATGCTATCATGCCACTTCCTTCATGAAAATATCAACAACCTCTGCTACCTTGTGCGTAGTTTTCAGTGGAATAAAATAGGTAGCTTTCGTAAGCTTGTCCACCACCACCATGATCGAATCATGCAGCTTGCCTGTTCTAGGATATCCCATAATAAAACCCATTGTCACCAGTTCCCGCTTCCATTCAGGAATGGTTAAAGGTTGCAGAAACCCTGCTGGGTGTCTATTCTCAGCTTTCACTTTCTGGCATTCCATACATCTAGCGATGCACTCAACGATCTCTTTCTTCATACCTGGCCAAAAGTAATGACTCTTGATCGTTGCCATGATTTTCTGATATCCAGGGTGCCCTGAATAAGGAACATTATGCATTTCATGAAAAATCATACATTTCAAGTCTTGGAAATTTGGAACAAAAATCCCATTCTTGCGCAACAATATTCCATCTATTCCCAACTTATAATCATCCACCTTCCGAAGTATCTTCCCCTGCTGTAGCATTGCTACCAATTCTTTGTATTGCAGATCTGCATTAACAGCCTCCATAATTTTTGTTTTAACATAAGTTTGGTACATGCTAATTTTTGAAGTATGTAACTCATGCACCTTCCTGCTGAGTGCATCAACCACTTTATTCTCCTTCCTTTTGATATTATTTATATCAAAATCATATTCTCTTAGAAATTCCAACCATCTGCTTTGTCTATCATTTAGATTTGGCTAATCAAATAAATATTTTAGACCATTGTGGTCTGTTCTTAGTTCAAACCTCTTTCCCATGAGGTAGTGTCTCCATTTCCTCAAGGCATCCATTATAGCTACCAAATCCAAATCGTGAGTGGCATAGTTTATTTCATGATCCTTCAACTTCCTTGATTCGTAACATATGACAAACCCATTTTGACTGAGGACTCCACCAAGTCCTTCATTACATGCATCAATGCATACGATGAAGTCTTCTTCTAGGTCTGCGATCCTCAATATTGGAGCACTTGTCAATAATTGTTTCAATTGTTGGAAACTTCTTTCACAATCCAATGTCCACTGAAACTTCACCCCCTTCCTTTGCAAGGAAGTTATTGGATGTGCAATCTTTGAGAATCCTTCAATAAATATTCTGTAGTAACCTGCAAGACTCATGAATGATCTCACCTCTATCACATTCTTCGGTGATGAACATTATTTAATGGCCTCTATCTTCTCAGGATCCACTGTTATCCCATCCTTTGAAATGATATGCCCCAAATAATGAATCTGTTTCTGATAAAATTATCACTTGCTCAATTTGGCATATAACTATTGTTCCCTTAATACTTGCAACACCATCCTCAAATGATGTTCATGCTCTTCCTTTGACTTGGAATATATAAGAATGTCATCCGAAAAGACAATGAAAAACCTGTCCAAATACTCTCGGAAAACACCATTTAATAAGCACATGAAAGCAAATGGTGCATTTGACAACCCAATTGGTACCACTATGAACTCATAATGACCATACCTTGTCCTGAAGGCAATATTGCTAATATATTGTTTTTTAATTCTTACCTAATGGTATCCTGATCTGAGATCTATCTTTCAAAATATCTTTGCATCCTTCAATTGATCAAAGAGGTCATCAATCCTTGGTAGAGGATACTTGTTCTTAACAGTCACTTTATTCAACTTTCTGAAGTCAATTCACAACCTTAGTGTTCCATCCTTCTTTCTCACAAGTAAGACTGGGGCACCCCAAGGTGACACACTTGGGCGTATATACCCCTTCTTCAAAAATTCTTCAAGATGCATTTGCAACTCCTTCAATTCGGGTGTACTTATTCTGTAAGGAGTCTTTGATACTAGCGCTGCTCTAGGCACCAAATTTATAGAGAAACCAATGTCTCTCCTTGGGGGTATTTCGGGACCTCCTTGAATACATCCTCAAAATTGTCCAGGACTTCATAATCTTCCAAATTTAGCACCTCATCTTTAGGTGTCTCTTCTAAATGAGCCGCAAATATTTGACATCCTTTCCTGTAACATTTCTTCAATTGCAATTCTGAAATTTCTCTAATGGTTACTGCCCTGAGAATTCCCTGTACCTTCCTTAGTTTCCCTTCCTCATCCAGGCAAGTAAATTCTTTGTTGTGACAATCTAAGAGAGGGTGGTGTTGATCCAACCAAACCATACCAATTAGACAGTCATAGGAACCTAAAAGCAAGATGTTCAAATATGCCTTGGTGTTCATTCCATTCATGTCTATGAGGCATGACTTAACCATATCATTAACTTTTCTTCTGGCTCCTGTAGCCATTTGCACCAACTAGGATTTGACATGCTTTCTTCTTGGAAATTGAAAACTTTCCACCATATTAGGGTCTATATAACTATGACTAGCTCCTGAATCAATTAAAATAGCAAGGGTTTGGTTGTTGATAATACCTTCCACTTCAATCATGTGGGACTGATACTCTTCTTACTTGTTGTCCAGGGCTACATAAATCCTTGGCACACATCTTCCCATGTCCTCTACTGTCTCAGCCCGTTGTACATTGTGAACAACCCTACTTTTTTTTCACCTTTGTGAGGACAATCTCTGAACCTATGGTCCCCTTTACAACCCCAACATTGCATATGTGGTTGCCTTGGCCCTTGCCTCCCTGTGTCAATCACTCTGGGTTCTTTATTCATTTGCTGTCCTTGTGGATTATTTCTGAAGAATGGTGGCTTAGCTCCTTTCTTCCTCTGATCCATATTGAATTTCTTATTGTCTTCCCAAGCCTTTTGGAAAGATGTCTTTACTTTCTGCTAATCATATAAGCATTTAGCTCTCCTTATGGTCTCTTCTAATGTCTTGGGATCATCATACTATATTTTGTCACTCGTGAACGATGGAAATCTGATTAAATACCTTTGAAACTTGATTGTATCATCCTTAATGAAAGAGACATACTTCTGTAGTTCAATAAACCTTCTCTCATATTCATCTATGGTTGTACTTACAAGCTTAAGTTCAAAGAACTCTTTCATTTTCTTTTCATAGTACCTTTTAGTTAAGTACTTCTTCTCAAAATACTTCTTGAATTCCTTCCAAGTAACACTTTTCTCTACAATTTGTTGCACTTGCACAAGTTGATCCCACCACATGGAGGAATTTCTTTTGAGTTTATAGATAGCGATTCTACCTTTTGCATGAGAAGAATAATTATGCAATTGAAAATATTTCGTCATGCCTAGCAACCATGTTTCTGCATCTTCATCCTTTTTGTGCTCACCATCAAATGTAGGAGGTTTGATTTTGTTCATTTCTCCTCATAGCTCATCCACCCTAGATCTCTTATACCTTCTGACAGGGGATAGAATAGAGTTGTTGACTTCTCTCTTATTGGAATGCCTTTGGGAATGATGGTGATGTCTACTATCACTTTTTACTTTTCCTTTCTCCTCTGAAGATTTGTAACTCTCATATTTACTTGAGTCACTCTCCTTAACCAATTTCTGTTCTATTTTGTTCAAACTCTCCAATAGCTTCATGTTGAAGTCATCCTGATGCTCTTTGGCTTTCATAATCCTTTCATTATCATCTTTGTGGCTTTGGATATCCTTCTGCAAATTCATAATGGTCTCATCCATATTCATATCTTCATTCCTTTATTCTCCATGTCTGTTGGAGTTCGTTCTTTCCATGCCCAAATGAATATCCACCCCTCTGCTCTCATTTTGCGGACTATAATTCCCTTGTGCTTCTTCCATTCTTATGGACTCTGCCCTGGTCTGATCTGATCGAGTTGTTGTTAATTCTGCAAAACGTGCAGCCATCGCAACTTATCAGGCTAAATTTCAACAATTCATGGGAATAAGCCCCTTTTGATCCTATATACACATTGGAATTGTCTCTCCTGATTTCCTGGTGTTATCACCATGGAAATTCTAGATAAGACCCAAGTCTCAAAAAACACAAACGCGCAGTGCCTTCAGAGATATACTTGAGAAAGAAGGTGGTTTTTCGAAACCACTTTTGCCAAGACGCGGTATCACGTGTCTCAATATGTCAAATCCACCACTCGTGGAGTAGGCAACGGCTAGTCAGATCACCTTGCTTCACTCGTTCGGTACTTCGCAGCCATGTGACGTCAGCTGAATGCCGCCATGTAATGAACTTAAAATCTAATCATTCGAAATGGATTGGCCAAGAATGGCAACCCAACACTCTTGTACTTAATCTGTCTGTGCTTCATAAATGGAGTTCTATAATTACCACTCTGCAAGTATAAAGATATTTGTGTATCCATAACTGAATGTAACGTCCCCTTCTTCATTTACTCCTCAATTTTTAGTCTCTTTTATTCTATGCGTCCTCCCAGGTCCCCAATCGCCGGGTGCGGACTATAAATCATATCATATGCGTCCTCCCAGGTCGCCGGGTGCGGACTATAACTGTCCCACTGGACCTTGACCTGATCTACCATTCGACGTCGTAATCGTCGAACGCGTTGATCTGAAATGCGGACTGGCTCAGCCGTGAGCGCTCCCTCGTCCGATACATGCAAGGAACTCATGTCAATCACGTGTATAGGATCACTAACATAATGTCTCAAACCGATACATGAAAAATATCATACATACGCCTCAAAGAATCAGGCAAGGCTAGTCGATAGGCCACTAGCCTCTTTCTCTCCACAATCTCGAAAGGTCCCACGAACCTAGGAGAGAGTTTAGCTCCCTGTCCAAACTTGATCGAACTCTTATGCGGTTAAACCCGTAAGAAGACTCGACCGCCGACCTCGTAACTACGGTCGACTCGGTGCGCATCGGCATAACTCTCTGTCGATCCTGCGCTTCATTTATCCTTGGTATTATGGTTTGCACCTGCTCTTCCATCTCTTGGATCACTTCTGGTCCCACCAGGACCCTATCCTGAAGCCGATCCCAACTCAAGGGCATCCGACACGGTCACCCATAAAGAAACTCAAACGGCGCCATCTTAATGGTGCTCTGGTAACTGTTGTTATAAGCGAACTATACGAGAGGCCAGAATTCCTCCCAACGCTTTGGCTGGTCCAAGATGTACATGCGCAACATGTCTTCCAAGGTTTGGTTCGTTCGTTCTATCTATCTGTCAGTCTCTGGGTGAAATGCAGTGATAAAATTAAGTTGAGTACCCAAGGCCTCTTGGAAACTCATCCAAAATCGTCCGGTAAACACCGATCCTCGATCGGATATAATCCTCTTAGGCACACCATGTAGCCTCACAATCTCCCTGAAGAAAACTCTCGCTATGTCAGGTGCCTGATACGTCGTATGCACCGAAAAAGTGAGCACTCTTTGTCAGAGTGTCAACTTACTACAAACATCGATTCATGTCTCCTTGCCATTAGTGGAAATCCGACAATAAAATCCATCGAAATGACTTCCCATTTCGACTCCGGAATGGCATGCGGTTGTAGAAATCCTGTCGGGTGTCTATGTTCAGCCTTTACCTGCTGACACTCGAGACATCTAGCCACAAGGTTGACTATGTCAGCCTTCATTCCCTTCCGGAAAAACAAGGGATTAAGGTCTACCCTCATCTTCGTGACTCCTGGTTGAGCCATGTAAACGGCTCTATGAGCCTCGCTCAGGATCAACATCCTCAACTCGTCATTTGGCGGTACGTAAATCCGACCTCTGAACCTCAATAACCCATCACTATCCAAAGAATATCCCTCAAATCGTGGTACCATCATAGTGTTTTGTCCGATAAGTCCTCAACTTCTTTGTACCCGTCATCGTCACGCTATAAAGCGAGAATATTCTCACGTAGATTCGTTTGAAGAGGCAACACCGAAAAGATGCGTGGCCTCCGACTCAAAGCATCTACCACTCGGTTCACTGTTCCCTTTATGTACGTAATCTCGAAGTCGTACTCGCTAAGCAATTCCGACCAACGTCGTTGTCGCTCGTTCAGGTCGCTTTGCGTAAAAAGTGTTGTAATCCACAATGATTAGTCCTTAATTCAATTTTTCATCCAACCAGGTAGTGTCTCCATACCTTTAAGGCATAAACGATAGCTAAAACTCCAAATCATGCGTCGCGTAGTTTTCCTCATGTCTTCTTAGCTTCTTCGAAAAGTAAGAAATCACTCGTCCGTCTTGCATCAAGACTCCGCCTAAACCTTCCTTGGATGAGTCAGTGCATACCAAGAAGTCAGCGTCCATGTCAGGGACCTTTAGTATTGGCGCTGTTGTCAACAACTCTTTAAGCCTCCTAAACGCTTCCGCGCATTTCTCTGTCCAAACAAACTTCGTGTTTTTCTTCTGCAATTCCGCGATCGGATTTGCTATCTTTGAAAATCCTTCGACAACCGTCGATAGTATCCTGCCAAACCCATAAAACTGCGCACTTCTGTGACATTCGTCGGCGCCGGTCATTCCATAATAGCCTCAACCTTGGCTGGATCCATGGCGATACCTCCGCCGGAGATGAAATGCCCTAAGTAGTGAATCCTCGGTTGATAAAAGGAGCATTTGGACAGCTTCCCATATAGTTTGCATCCTTGTAAACACTGTAGTACCAAGTGCAAGTGCTCGTCATGCTCCTCCATCGTCCGAGAGTAGATCAAAATATCATCAATGAATACTTGGATGAACTTGTCCAAGTACTCACGGAACACCCCGTTCATCAAGCTCATAAATACCCCTCGGGTGTTTGTCAGTCCAAAAGGTAAAACAGTAAACTCATAATGTCCAAATCTCGTCTTAAAAGTGGTCTCAGGGACGTCATCCTCCTTTATCCGTAATTGGTGATACCCTGATCACAAATCGATCTTGGAGAACACCGTCGCACCCTTCATTTCATCGAACAGATCGTCAATTCTTGCTAAGGGATACTGATTCTTAACCGTAGCCTTGTTCAGCTGACGATAGTCAATGCAAAGCCTCCACGATCCGTCCTTCTTCCGAACGAAAATAACGGGTGCACCCCACGGTGACACGCTAGGACGTGTCAGTCCCAGATCCAACAACTCCTGCAGTTGCATTTTTAACTCTTGCAACTCCGGGGTCGACATCCGATAAGGCGTTCTCGCTATCGGTTCAGTCCCCGGTTTCAGGTCTATAGTAAATTCCACTTCTCCTTCCGGCGGCACCCCAGGCAACTCCTCTGGAATTACCATATGTAACGACCTCCTCGTTACGACAACCATTCTAGTAACAGGTGCAATTTTTTTTTTTTTTGTTTAAGGTGTGTTCGTGTGTGTAGAAGTAGCAACACACTGAAATGGATGATGCCACTCGACAACAACAAGACTCAACCGCGAAGTTCAGCACAAGAGGACTGAAAACCTCAATGAGAAACTGCAACAAATACGACCATAGGTAGAGGTGCACAACGCAAACATTTAGCGACAAGTAAAACTGACCACAATCAAGTACCACATACATAAGAGACAAATGTGCCCCTTACGGAAAGCGAGGACTTAGACAACATACCCCCAAGTTCACAATATCTAAGGAACAACCCTCTATTATTAACTTCGAGTAGTTATGGCACGTAATACCGGGACATTCACTAAGTGTGTCTTATCAATAGGTTACACTGACCTCACCAAGGAAAACCATATCATATCATCGCTAGTTACAATAACATTTAAATAAAATAAAGGTCATACATTCAACTCTAGCCGAGCAACGCCATTCCATGATTCAAACAATCTATAACAATCATGAAATTGATAAACAATTATTTAATACATGAGTAAGCCACAGGTTCTTCCTTCACCTATTCAAGTCCATAGACATTACATCCATTATCATTCTGAGTACCCTACTAGTCTTACCCCTGGCTTGTCAAAAAACATTAACTTAAAAATTTATCGCTCTTCCCTTCAATATGTTCTAAGGATTAAAATTCATTCCCTAATGTTCCATCACAATACACTATTCTACCTTTACCCTATCAATGCTACCTTATAAAGCCATGAGTGTTTAACAACACTACTATCGATGCCCTATTACTTTTACAAATCATTTTAACACGTTTTACAACTTCCAACAGTGTCACCTGGCATGATTGATATAGCAAACCTACCACAATACTACTATTTAACATTTAATTGACAAGGTTACTATCATACCATCCTAACAATATTTCACAAGATATTATCATTATAATAACAATGGTTAACCATTCATTTAATAAAATATTCAACAATATTTCACAACCTAATTAACCATATTTTACATAGGTGCCATATTATTCATCTCTTAAATGCCAATAATTGTCATGTCCGCATATGAAGTAACCTTATATACCTATGTATCCTCAGAAATTACATACCAATACAATGTCATAAATGAGGGTTTAACCGGTAACGACAACGACGTGTATGTTTGACCAATGGTACCGAAATTATAGGCCAATCAATCAATGGGATTACAGAATTTGTACGTCAACCAAATGCATGAGAATTAACAAGTATATATTCAGAAAATATAGAATTACACGGAGTTACAGGTATGCACAGCCAACGTATAATAAAAATTCATCAACGTCTAACAAGGACTAAATAACCACATAATTTATTTGTCCCTGCTGGCGATACATTGAAAACTATAGTAGAACAGATCTTAAGCCAACTCACGCATTAATGGTATGGTTATACTAAAACTGTTAAACGAGCAGATATTGACTTAAACTCGGACCATAATGACATTGTTCGACTGTGAGTTGGGTTGCATGTGCATGAGGCTGTTAAATACCGGCACTGTTTGCGCATACCCACAGCAGTCAACCGCGTAGCGAGGGTCTATACGTTATTTAACTCCGAGTAAGGTTTCTTCTTTTAAAAAAAAAGAAGGGCAATCAAATCATTATAACTAAATTCATGCTCATCTCCTTAAAGGAAGCTGAAAATGTTGAAAAGGTTAGCTTCATAGATTCATGCTTATCTCTTTCATAATACCTAAAATGCACATCCTTTATCTAAAATATAGTTTCCAAGAAAACGAACGATGATTGAATCTTTTATAAAAACCTAGGAATGTTAGCTTACAGAGTTGACCTCCTAACACTAAATAAAAAGCTTTTTCACCTGACAGAGGAAAATTTAACTGTGAATTGTGCATGCAAATTTAAAACCTTTATTCTTGATAGAAACCAGCTTTAAATATCCATATCTAATAGGCAAAACTGGAATAAAACAGGTTGGGCTGTAATTTGGAGATGAAATTCAAGGGGAAATCGCGTTTGCTGCATGCGCTTTTTGAAACTGTGGAATTGTTTCACTCATTATGGCCCTGGTTGTTTTCCAGGTTGTTTTCAATGTAGTAGTTTAAATGTTCTTAAAAGTAGTGATGAATGGTTGGATATGAAGATTTGTGTAGTTAAGTTTGTATAATCTGAGTGTCTCAAGGGCCTTTCAACATGCTAAATTCATTTTAAATTGATTTATGAATTAGAAATGCAATTTAAACAACAGAAAATAGCTGTTTTATCCAAATTTACATCGCCCAAATCCAACCAAAAAATCTAAAAATATAACTTTTAGCCAACGCCGTTTTGAATGTCTATGTTAGTATGGATCCATGTTGACCTATTATTTGAATGATAGATTATACAGAAGGCAAATGGCTGGCATACAGATCAAAAGAAAAATGGCATACCGAAAAAAAATGCTATGAGTCACATTTTTTCAGTTTGAATTTGTTGTTTTTCAGAATTAACGCTTTCCTTCAGCAACATGCCTTGTGCATGCATTGTGCAGAATTAACCTTCCATGAGATTTCCAGTGCCAAGGATCAGTTTACAGTGAAATGCCAAGGTCATAAGTTTCGCAGGAAACCACTCAAAGGTGGGGGAGTAATCACGATCAGAACGCTGTGCTCTGAGGGTAAGGCGTCGGGGTTTCCTACAACCAGAACAACGTTTGATGGCTGGGAACCGTGTCGACAACCTCCACTAACACGTAGAGGCTCACGACTCATGCTCAGAGGTAAAACAATCAGAAAACCCAGAAGTAAAACGAAGTAAAGGTTCTCGGGTTGGCATTCGGATTTACATTAGACTGGTATTCCCCAATAACACGCAGACAAAATAGTGAACGAATTGCAATGCAAGATGCAGTCATTTTCACCGACAAGTTTTGTACTCCAAAATCATAAGTTTTATTAGGTGCGGAATGTGATCAAGTCGATCTCTTGTTCACATGAAATTTCTCATACCCTGAGAGTTTTTTTTCTTTTTCAAAAACTGCAGATCAGTTGTTCCTCAAGGTCCAATCTATTGATTTTAGAGATTCAAGGACTATTAATGCAAAGCTGCTAGAGTTTTACTTGGTTGCTCAGTCATTGTTCTCCTTCAGTAGCCATGGTGCACTCAACAGCTCTGCGCAGCAGTATGGATGAGGGCGCAACAGCAACAGAGAGAGCCTCTTCAAGAGGAGCGGTTATATAGATAGTGGTAGAGGGTGCATGGCATGTCTACTGCATGCATGTGCCAGCTATAGACGGATTCCATATTTCGTAGTTGCTTTTTATTTTAGACATGCACAGTTCATACTTAGATTAGGTGCTTTCTATAGAAGTTATTTCCAGTTTCAGGAAAAGTACCTTCATGGTGAGGTTGCTCTATTCTAGGCAGGTCTCCATACAAGGTTGGGTGCACTACTCTAGAGGAGTTTGGTTAGGGTTTGACACAGTAATGGACCAGATCACACATGATTCAACGCAGAATAAACAGTATTTAAAATCGCAGCTCAAACATGCTAAACACAGATCGAAACAAGATCCCAAACGCAGGTCAAAATAGTATTAAAATCGCAGCTCATTAAACCCTTTTAAAACACAGACCCAAACGCCCCAACACGCCTACAGTATTTAAAACATCCGTAGTGAATCCCAAGTCTCGGGTCGAACCGGCTCTGATACCATATGTAACGTCCCCTTCTTCTTGGTCAGAATATAAACAAACTATACAATATCATTGCAGAACGAAATTGCAACTATAATGCCAACCAATCTCATCATATTATCACCAATAACAATAATTTTCCGAATATAAAACGCTTTAACAATTCTACCATTTCAACATCAATAACATTAAATTGCCGAAAGTAAAAATGCAT
>JZKD02S0431768.1:252866-264756 GCA_000966675.3 Picea glauca
AACTCAAATAGCCCACTCCCTGACTCAATCCGGAGTCCAAGGGAGTTCCACCGATGCCTCTGCATCCTCAAGGTCCGAAACCCTGCACACTCAATGAAACTGAGTCAATAGAACCAATATATAGCAATAGTAAAACATCTTGTCATCAATCATGACGCATCATCATCAAGTTTAAGTGGTTCATCATCATAAAAATCCAGATCACTTGTGAGCAAGTGTCCTCAAAGAATAAGTTTTGTCAGTGCGCCAGAGCGGGATGTTACACTGAAGTAATCTCCAAACTGTTCGACTTCCTGCTCTCTGTAAAGACACATTTCATTATCCCCAACTTGAGATACATGGACAAGCCTAAGTCGAGTGAGACTGGTTATTCGAGAAACATGATAGACTTTCCTACGAGTAAGGAGGAAAGGGTCCTTCCGCACATTTTAGCAACTAAGTTCTACACAAAGCCGGCTATAGAATCGCGATTGGAAGCCAAGATGAATCCCACTATAAAGGATTTAGTCATCAACAAGCCAACCACTAAGAAGAAAAGGAGCAAGCGACAAAAGAAGGAGGAATCTACGGCTGAAGTGGTTGAAAGTATTGGAGAGAATCAACTAGTCTGGTTAGACTCTTCTTTAAAGGTGGAGATCGCTAAGCTCAAGTAAGTCTTCAACTAAAATAAGCATGTCCCAGTGAATTTTGAACGGCCGGTAGCAGAGGTTAAGAGTACCATAGATGATAGGCATGTTCTTAAATGACCCTTTTTCAACAGGCTAACTGATGTCATCCTCTTTTTGTAATTTTGTAATTATTACAATTATATAAATACAAAAATGGATTTTAGACTGTTTTATTACAATTTCTAACTGGTAATGTTATGAATCTTGTTCTCTTTTATAATAAGTTTTTCTTGTAATCTTATATTTTATTTTCATTTGTCTAAATCAGAGGAAATTAAAGTTTGGAATTCTTTTTAATTAATTAATGCATCGATGCAGTTGTGTGTTTCTTTTTCTTTTATTATTATGCAATTTAAACTCAGAATCATCGCCTTCCAAGAAACTTCACGTGCACTAAACTTTGACCTGTTCATTTATATTTAACATGCATAGAAATATCACAAGGTAAATGCTTTTCCATGCACCTAAATCTACTGTGCATTTCTTCTTCGTCGCACCGAGTACTTACGCGCACTACTCTGGCATCGTGCGCCAATACCTACTGCGCATAGTTTCGATACCGCGCACCAATATCCCACATGCATTTTCATCCTATGCATGCACCGTGTTAGGTTCAACATATTCCATCGCGCCCAAATATCTGCACACGCTACTTAATACACTGTCGTGACACAACTTATACTCATACTTATGCGTGTACCAACCAAACTCCTCTGCATTAAGCAATACTTGCGCACCCCATGTGCACCTTAATATGTGTGTGCTCATCGTGCAAGGTTAAATTCAACACATGCATCTACACATAATAATCTTTCGCACGACGCCACAATTTACCGTGCACACTGGCATGCCAATGTTTTCCCGCGTGGTGCAAAAATTTACCACACACACCAGTACGCCAACCTTTTCCAAGGACACTCCGTGAATCCAATCCTGGTCACTTCAAAGTTACTTTTCTGTGAATATTCACTTCAACTGTACCCCTCTGGCCCATCCAAGCTCAACGTTGAACTGAAGCTCAGATACCAATTTGTAACGTTCCCCCGACCAACCTCAGGCCGGAGTGCGCCACTCCAGAGAAACCACTCATGGTATGACACCAGTCGACAACATTCTCAGTAATCAACTGAGTTATGCCACCTATATTTACTCTTTTTACTGGATGCAGCTAGAACATATAAATACAACATTCTTGGGGAAGCTTTAAAGTTAAACAACAATTTTCTTTCTGTAACATACGAATTTTATATGGAAATAATAGTAACTATAGATATGCATCATTTTCAGGAAATTACCCATAAGCACACAAGAAATCATAATCACATATATGCTAAAATCGTAACATAGGCATGTAAAAAACAAAACAACATATCTTTTTATCATGCAATTGGTACTTATCTTAGAAATATTGTCACCAATTGCTTATAGACTGTCCACGAACCTCCCAACCATAGACTACACTATTCATCACTCTCAATAGTGAGTCACCCCCAAGCTAGGACTGAACTCCACTCAGGGTAAAGGGATCCTATCTAGGCTAAGGCTCAAGGACAATAGGAAAGACTCAGTCTCAGGTGCTCACTCAAATAACAGCCTATGACCTCTCATTCCCCACATGCCTGTCCCACCCAAGGAAGTGTGCCCCTTCTCTTCTCAACAGTCACTCGGCTACCCCACTTCCCTTCCAGGGCTTCAACAATAGGCCAGACCAGAATTCTTAGAGCGTTGTAGTTGGAGTTTAGCACCTTCGGGAATCAATCCCCAGCAATTCTCTCGCTTAGAGAACTGCTCACGGGCCTGACAACCCACTTTTTCAATCCCTCTCCAAGCTATCTAGGTACACCAACCAAAAGGAGGTATGGGAATAGTCTCTAGAATTGTGAAATGGTTATCTCAAGGATAACAGAATGCATGAGTGAAAATGGTCATGGAATCATTGAATGGATAACTGAGTGTGTATAGGAATCACTATGAACTCTTTGTGAAAGAGATGGTGAGAATGATGGTCAGGCTCTGGTTTGGTAAAAACATCCCCCCCCCGTGGAAAAGATCACCCAAATGAGCTAAGTCCCCCACGATATGAATGAATGTCCCTGACTTGACACTTGTCAAATCGAAAGTTATTTTGGTCCACTTGTCTCCAACTTTAGGACTTAGGATAAAATAATTATCCATACTTTACGTTTTAGGAATATCAATATAATATTCCCTTGAATTTTGGCCCGCCCTTTCCCTAGCTGGTGAATTTCATTCCCCCATCTCTTTTATCGTGGTTGGTCTGTGTGCAGTGATCTATTTACATTAATCATGAGTCATGTACAATGTAGGTGCATTGGCCCTTGACATCTAGGCGTTTCGGCCTAATACCAAAACATAAGCATCCCAACTTATAGTAACCAACTCACCAACCTACAATACATATCCGATACACGAGGCTCATTGTCTTCCATACTGCGTGCACCTTAGTTACTGTGCGCGATATCCTGTGATGTGCATACTACATCATTTTACTGCGTAGTTCATGCACGCACTATGCCACATGATGTGCATTACCAAATGAGGTCAAAACAACTCACTAGCTTAAGTATATTTATATTACATTTGAAATTGGGTTCGGTCGAGGGATATTACAGTATGTCAGTGCAAACTGGATTTCAAAAAGGTTGGATATTAGGTATTGGTTGATGGTTTAGATATTTTATGTTTGCGCTTGGAATACTAGTGCGCTTGTCGCAATGTGGTGACATGATTCCCTAAAAGGAATTGTTGCACACATTGATAGATAAGCACATTTGAAGCCTGACTGGGTCATCCGCTCCCTGTATAGGGTGAAGTGGTTGTTGTTTTTGATGTTCGTACTTTGTCTTGTAATGTTTATTGTGTTTGTTTCTCACTTTCCATAAGGGTTCTAGTCACTTGTGTCATTGATGTTGTTTGTGTGGCTTGATATGATGTTGGCAGTTAGCTTAGTCGGTCTTGTCTTGCTTGTGTCGGGAGGGATGTAGACACCTCCTTGTTCCTCAGAACAATATCCAGCCTTGAGACCTTAAATGGTCAAAATTGATGGGAACCTGGTCTTGAGTGTTTTCTTCTGTGTCCTGGAGGTCCTAAACTTGCAGGGTAGGACAGGCAGGTAGTCGTTTTTATTTTTCATCTGATTGATTGTCATATGTTGCTTCTATCTGCTTGATGTGCTAGTGTGCTAGGTCGTTATGTTTTTCTGTTTCCTAAATTGTGTGCTATGTGTTCGTCATTGAGTTGAGTTGAGTGACTGTTGCATTGTTACTTTCCTGTTTCAAAATAAATATTACATATTGCATTGGTTATGCGTCACTTGTTGTGGTAATGATGGGGGTCATTACATATGGTATCAGATCCAGTTCGACCCATGACTTGGGATCACTATGGCTTCCGTTGATTAGATATTCCATTATAATGTTCCTAATTAAATTGAATTGTATTCATGCAGGCAATCGTGGTTAGAGGACGTCGTGGAGGTAGACAACGAGGTTCTAGGGGAGGAGGCGCAATGCCCCCTATAGCATCCATGCCTGAGGGGTCTAACCCCTAGGGAGATGAACAGGTTGTCGCGTAGGAACATATAGTTGTGGGTGATGTGGTTGGGATGATGAGGACCTTTCATAGGATGTATGAGGCATTGATTATCCATTTGGATAGAGATGAGGCCAGGGTGTCGAAACCTCTTGAGGGTCCACCGCGTGCTTCGGTCGGTACTGGTAGCATTCATCGTGAACTTGAGAAGGTAAAATTTCTTGAGTTCTTTGGTGCCCCGGATGACGCAGCCGTCGAGGCATGGTTGACGAATATGATGATGTGATTTGCACTTCACGACTATACCTCCAACATGAAGGTCCTCGTGGAGGTCTTTCAACTGAAGGGGAGTTCTCTTGTATGGTGGAAGAGGCTCCTGCCACAATTGAACATGGTCTTTGAAGACATGTCATGGGAATTGTTCGCAGAACAATTCTAAGAGAGGTATCTATCTAAGGAATTCATTGAGCATCATCTCAATGAGTTCAACGCTTTGTGACAGGGCGGTCGTATAGTGCTTGAGTACAAGTCATGTTTCACCGAGCTTCTTCGGTATGCTCCTCACCTGAATACCGAGAAGCTTAAGGTCAACAAGTTTGTGTTTTTCCTTAATGTCATCATTCGTGCAAAGGTTAGGATTTTGATGCCTCAAACCTTGCATGATGTTATTCAAAAGGCCCTCATAGTAGAGGAGGAGCTTATCAACGAGGGTCAGAGAAAGAATCCAGTGAGATGAGCGGGACATGCGCCATCTAGTGCACATCAACATTAGACACCAACTAGACATTCACCAAGATATCATGGCTTTCAGAGAGGATTCACTTTCACTACACCTCGGAAACCAGTGCCTCAACAATGGACTCCAACGCGTCAACAACAGACTGCTTACAGAGCACTACAATAGCATCGACCACAACTACAACATTTTAGGGCTATTCAACAGAACAAACATGGATTCCAGGCCGGTGGGCTGTCGTCTTCTGCTTCAGGTACTAGGAGTATGGGATCGAAGAAAGGGTGTTGGACATACAGAGAGGACCAGAGCGTCTGGATCAGCCGAACCAACTACCGTGGGAGATTTGGGCAAGGTCCATCAGATTCATGCAACGGTGAATAACTGCCAGGCATAACACCATTTGACCATGCTCGAGACATTAGGTATCGTCGCTCACCAGACCATTAGTATTTACAAAGATTTTTGTTTCTAGTGTAGTGCCAAAAAGAATTAAGGTAAAGGCATTTGAACAGGATGAGTTTATCTTTGTATAAATGGATTTGGGAGCCAAACAAAAGGTTATAGGGAAGGTTACGGGTTGTAGCCTTAACCTAGGAGAGTTTGTCACAAGGGCCAACCTGTACGTCATGATCTTAGGGTCTTATGACGTCGTCATCGGTATGGACTGGTTGGAATCGCATGAGGTGATACTCAACTATAAGATGAAATGGTTGAGCTTGGTCGATGATTAGGGAAAAATACTCATGATTGTAGGTTGGAACCAGGGAGTTTCCCTGAGGTTCATCTCTTCCTTGTAGCTGCGAAAGAGCATGTGTAAGGGATGAAAGATTTATGCAATCCTTGCATTAAACGAAAAGGGCATGGAAGAAGCACTAGAAAACCTTTTGGTAGTACGAGAATTTGCAGATGTCTTCCCAAAGGAGTTACCAGGGTTTCTGCTTGATAGGGAATTAGAATTTACCATAGAACTAAAACAAGGACCTGAACCCATAGAAAGAACACCTTATCATATTTCGACCCCGAAATTACAGGAGTTGAAAATGGAACTGAAGGATTTGTTGGACCTAGGACTTATTCGTCCAAGTGTGTCACTGTGGGTGCGCCTGATATTTTCATATGGAATAAGGATGGGTCGTGGAGACTCTACATTGAATACCTTCAATTGAACAAGGAAATGATCAATAATCACTATCCGTTGCTAAGGATTGATGAAAATTTTGATCAGATGAAAGGAGCGATAGTGTTTTCAAAGATCAATTTGAGATCAGGGTATCACTAGTTATGGATAAAGGAAGATGACATCCCTAATACCTCCTTTAAGATGAGGTTTGAACATTAGGAGTTTATTGTTTTACCATTTTGACTGGCAAATGCCCAGGGGTATTTATGAGTTTGATGAAGGGGGTGTTCCATGAATAATTGGACAAATTCGTCCAAGTATTCATTGATGATATTTTGATATATTCTCAGACTATGGAGGAGCATGACGAGCATTTGTGTCTGGTACTACAATGTCTATGAGAGAAATTTTTTTTGGGGAGGCTTTCAAAATGCTCGTTTTTTCAATCGAAGATTCATTACTTAGGGCATGTCATCTCCGGTGAATGTATCGTTGTGGATCTAGTAAAGATCAAGGATATTATGGAATGACCTGCACTGAGGAATGTCCATGAAGTGCATAGCTTCATGGGTTTAGTGGGATATTATTGACGGTTCATCGATGGTTTTTCAAAGATAGCAAATCGGATTACATATTTGCAGAAGAAGAACAAAAAGTTTGTTTGGACCGAGAAATGCGCGGAATAATTTCGGAGGCTCAAGGAGTTGTTGACGACAACACTGATACTAAAGGTCCCTGACATGGACACAGACTTCTTGGTATGCACTGACACATCCAAAGAAGGCTTAGTTGGAGTCTTCATGCAAGACAGTCGAGTGATCGATTAAATCTCGAGAAAGTTGAGAAGGCATGAGGAGAACTATGCAACACATGATTTGGAGTTGTTAGCCATTGTTTATGCCTTTGAGAGTTTGGAGACACTACCTTATTGGACGGAAATTTGAGCTAAAAATGGACCACTTTAGACTACAACACATCTTTACGCAAAGCGACTTGAATGCACGACAACGATGTTGGTCAAAATTGCTTAGCGAGTATGATTTCGAGATTACTTACATAAAAGGAATAGTGAACAAAGTGGCTGATGCGTTGAGTTGAAGACCAGACATATTTTCGGTGATGCCTCTTCAAATGAAAATATGTGAAAATATTCTAACTTTACAGTGCGACGATGACTGGTACAAAGAGGTCAAGGATTTTATCGAATAAAAAAAAATGATGGTACCAAAATTTGAGGGATTTACAATGGACAACGACGGATTATTGAGATTTAAAAATTGAATTTATGTACATCCCAAGAGTTAAGGAGTTTGATCCTAAACAAGGAAAATAGAGTAGTATATATGTCTCATCCTAGAGTCACGAAGATGAGGGAAGACCTTAAACCCTTACTCTTTTGGAAAGGAATGAAGGCATACATAGTCAACTACATGGCAAGATGTCTAGCATGTCAGTAGGTGAAGGCTAAACATAGACATCCAAAAGGATTACTACAGCCACACACTATTTCGAAATTGAAATGGGAGGTCATTTTGATGGATTTCATTATTGGATTACCACTAAAGGCAAGGAGACACGACTCAATTTTTGTGGTAGTCGACACTGAGACGAAGAGTTCTCATTTTATTATGGTGCGTACAATGTATCAGGCACCTGACATATCTAGAGTTTTCATTTGTGAGATTGTGAGGTTGCATGGTGTGCCTAAGAGGATTATATTCAATAGAGGATCAATGTTTACAGGATGATTTTGGACTAGTTTCCAAGAGGCCTTGGGAAACAAACTTAACTTTAGTATGATGTATCACCTGGATATAGACGGGCAGACCAAAAGAACAAACCAAATCTTGAAGGATATGTTGCGTATGTACGTGATGGACCAACATAAGCATTGGGAAGAATTCTTTCCACTGGTAGAGTTTGCATAGAAGAACAGTTATCAAAGCACCATTAAGATGGTGCCTTTCAAGTTTCTTTATGGGAGACCATGTTATATGCCTTTGAGTTGGGATCGACTTGAGGATAGTGACCTGGTGGTACCTGAAGCGATCCAAGAAATGGAATACCAAATGTAAACCATAAGAAAAAGGATAAATGAAGCACATAATCGACAAAAGAGTTATGTTGATGCACGTCATGTCGATCATAGTTATGCATTTGGTGATCGATTCTTCTTGTGGGTGAAACCGCATAAGAGTTTGATCAATTTTGGAAAGGGTGCTAAACTCTCTCCTAGGTTCATGGGACCTTTCAAGATTGTGGAAAAGAAGAGGCATGTGGCCTATTGACTAGCCTTACCTGATTCTTTGAGGTGTATGCACGATGTTTTTCATGTATCTGTTTTGAGACATTATGTTAGTGATCCCACACATGTCATTGACATGAGTTCCTTGTAGGTATTAGATGATGGTTGATCCAGAATCAGATCTAGAAGCCTGATAGGGCTCATAAAGGCCTAAAAATAAATGTTCTCATAATGGTTTCAAAACATATGTGTAAGTAGGCCTCATCGATACTAACCCAACGCAACTTGAACGGGATGAAACAGATGTCGTATGCTCCAGATATCACATTTTGTTCATTTTTCCAAACATGCAAAAAGTCAATAGGCCAAAAGTCAATGATGACATCAACATGATGTCATGATCACGTTATCATGATGATGTAGCATTGAGACACATGGAAGAAAAAAAACAGGTTGATTGGGTAGATGACAGGTCCATTCAGATGTTGACAAGTGGCACCTTTTTAGGCAAATGAAGAGGTGCCACGTGGCCCAGATGTGGACTGCCATGTGGCGCCCTATCATTTGATGGTTGGTTAAATTTTTTGGAGTTCATAGGATTCGAACCCATGACCTATTGGCATATAAATTCCTTGGAAAAGGTCCAATAACCAATGCGCCACTTTTGGTGCGTGTTATATGTAACCCACATTACATTATAAAAAGTCTATAAATGTTAATTGGAGGCAGAAGGGGGTTGGGGATAAACCCCAACCCATGGGTTCTATTATAATACATATGAACAAAATGGATAGGTAGCGGGCGCCACTACCTAACCTCCAGTGTGCGTATTTTAAGCATCGTTCCTCCATATGCTCTGGTGCGGTGACCGTGTTTTGGGTGCATATTTTGTGGGCGCGGTCCTAATGTCCAACACCACATGACCATTGTTTATGGGCTAGGGGCCAGTGTAGCCCTTTGGGTTGGAGCTTGGTCACCTTTATGCCATGTGACCCTAAAATGGATCACGTTCCCATCCCTAGGGGGAAAAAATTGATTTTTATACAAAGGTGGGTTTTTTTACCATATAGTAGTGGATTTTATTTGATTTTATGCCTGTAATTGGAGATTTTTGCCCAATTTGGGGGGATATTAGGCCCTTTTTGTGGCCAGATATTGAAAGGAAGTTGGGAGAAGATAAAAAAATTTATATTTTTATAAACTAGACCTTCTTGAGGCCATGGAGGAGATTCATAGCAGAGTTATGCAGAAGGAAAGCCAAGCCAAAGCCATTTTTTATGCAGGGAAGTTGTTGAGGAGAACACCTTTGCGGGCCATTTCTGGGAGCTCCGGTCATCTGATTTGAGTTTTGTTTCTTTTGTTGGGTTATTAAAATCTGGGATAACAAGACCATATTATTTTTGTAACCTTTTGGCACTGCTCTAATGTACTTATTGAGATTTGAAGAAAAATAAATAAGCCTCACCCACTGAGACAAAGGCCCGAATATGTAGGCAAGATTGTCGAACTTCATTATCACATTGGTGTTATGGTTTGTTGTTGTTTATTTCTTCATTTCAGTTCTGTAAATGATTATGTGTTTGTAATAACTTCTTATATCTTCTTCCTCTTTCTTTAATCTTCCTTAATTGGTTAATGAACGCATGCAAAATAACTCAACCATAGTCATTTGAAAGATCTTTTCAGATCAAGTGGTATCAGAGCTAGTTGATGTTTGGCTTTGAGTTTTGCATGTGAACCAGGGAAAATATACATCGTGGTTAAGGTGATATTGTTGCAGATAATCCTTTAATTGGATTGAGAAATAGAACTTCTCACATTAATAGGATGGCATCGAAAGAGGGACTTTCTCAGAATGAGAAAGAGTTTCGAAAAACTTTCTTTTCCATGTCAGAGATGATGAAGGTTTTGTAATAGGATTAATTTGAATGGAAAAGACCAAATCTGGGTGAATCTTCAAAAGGAAAAAATGAAGAAGGAGAGGATCCTCCTCATATTCCTCCTTCACCTCCATCATCACCTCCTCCTTCTCCTTCTTCTTCAAGTTCAAGTTCTAAATCCAATGCAAAGAAACATGTTCATAAACATAAGAATGGAATGCTATTATTAAAACTTGATGTTAAATTCGAATTACCGATATATGATGGTGAATTTAATGCAGAGAGACTTGACAATTGGGTTAGAAAGATGGAGTTCTATTGCAGTGTGCAATAGATCAAGGATGATGCCACACAAATCAAGTTGGAATCATTGAGACTTGCAGACACGACACTCATATGGTGGCAAAGCAAGTTGTAAAATGGCACGCAACAAGTGGGTAATGTATTTCCATCATGGAAAAGTTTTATTTTTGGACTTAGGAAGTAATTCTATCCTTTGGGTTATAAAGAGAAAGCGTTAATTAAATGGCAAGCTTTAAAATGAAGAAAATGGAAAACAATGAAAGAATACACAGATGGCTTTCAAAAAATGGAATTGATGTTAGATATTCCTTTACATACACAAGAAACCATTATGAAGTATATAGGAGGTTTACCTGCACACATTAGAAACATTGTATTCATGTTTGGACCAACTAACCTTGATGAGGTTTCTGTTCAAGCGACATACATTGAAGCAGGAAATAAAAGTGTATCAGGGGAATCGTCTTCAAAGAAAGAGGACAAAAGGAAATGGCATGGAAAGAAGTCAAATGCAGTGACGATAAAAGACAAGAAGCCCTCTTGCAGGCATTGCAAGAAAGAGGGGCATGATGAGGACCATTGTTGGCAGTTGCATCCTTAGAAGAGGCCAAATTGGTTGAAGGAAAAGAAAGGGAGGCAAACAATTGCAGTGACAACATGACCGACAGACTTGGGATCAGATTCCTGTGATGAATAAAAGGTCTCATTGATTGGTATGACAGGTAAAAATGGTGAATGAATTGATTATAGAAGTAGCTTGTTTCACATTAGGGTCATCATGCAACACACTAAGTTTGATACATTAATCGACAGTGGATCTCAATCTAATCTAATTTATGAAGAATTGGTTAAGCAATTGGGATTAAAAACACACGAACATCATAAGCCATACATGCTTAAATGGATAAGGAACCATCATCAAATGCACATAACAAAGCATTGCACAATGAAATTTGCAATTTCATCTAAGTATGTGGACGAGGTAACACGTGATGTAGCGCCACTAAGTGAATGTGCAATGGTATTAGGTATTCCATATTTATATGATCGTAAAGAAATCTTCTACGGGACAAAGAATCAATATCAATTAACCAAAGAAGGTCAAGATTATGTGGTTCATGCTCATCATGTAAAAGAAAATAAAACTCTTCAAACTATGGAACAATTAAAGAATTCATTTCAAGCAAGTAACAAACCAATAATTGTTTCAAATGAATTAATCGATCTTAAGAAAGAACAGGAAATGATTGTTGAATGGAAAATCAATCACAAGTGTTGGTTGTGGAGCCTGATTATCTTCCTGATTCAGAGGTCCTTGCTTTCAGCCATGTTTATACCCCATGAAGTATTTACACCCCAGAAGTATGTACACTCTTCCATGCGGGG
>JZKD02S0431768.1:274125-291549 GCA_000966675.3 Picea glauca
TTTTTATATTTGGTTATGGAACTTCAGGTGGATTCTAATCATAAATTTTTGTAATGTCTTCCACCGTGCCTGGCGTTTTTGTGCTTTAGTGCAGTTGGATTTCTTTAAAAGTGAACGATGATCCGCCACTGGAGGAAGTAGCAAAGCTCCCATCTCCCAGTCGCTAATTAGATGGCTTATATGTTTAACACCCAATGAGGATGCTAGCCACAACAACTGGCTAAAACTACAGGAAGGAGGCTCACAATTTGTGTTTTATTTTCATTATTGTTTCTCCATGGAGAAGATCTGGATGTAGATTTGTGTATGAAAATTTTGTATGACAATTCGTTGATATTATTTATATATTTTGTATGACAAATCGTTTATATTCTCTATATATTCTGTGTTGACGAATCATTGATATTCTTTATATATTATGTATGACAAATCATTGATATTCTTTATATATTATGTGTTGACAAATCGTTGGTATTCTTCATATGTTCTTTATATATTCTGTATGAAAAGGCTGTATGACAAATTGTTGATATTATTTATATATTTTGTATGAAAAATCGTTGATATTCTTTATATATTTTGTGTTGATAGTCATTGATATTCTTTATATATTCCTTATATATTATGTATGACAAATCGTTGATATTCTTTATATATTTTGTATGAAAGGTCTGTAGTAAATATTTTTTATATATTCAGATTTTTAATTAAATAATAAATATATAAAAAAATTCTTGAAAAGGATACGACAAACACACCTAGAATATCCAACCGTTTACTACAAGAATAAAACAATTGAGAAACGTTTGCCCTGCTGTAAAATTGTTCGGTTACTGGAAAAAGGGCTTAGAAATAAAAATTTCCAATCTGAGGACTTAAACCCATGTCTCTCTGGTGAGAGCCAACCAGTCAAACCGCAGATCATGTAGGGTTCAGATTTGGCGCTGACCGACTGTGTGTTGACTTTAATTCCAACAGTTTTATATTTTTCGAATAATTTAGTAGTTAATTTATTACAATCCTCCATATTCTATAGTGTCATTACCGCAGTTATTGTTATTTGCAACAGACTATTTTATTAAATTAAATGTTGTACATTTCCTCTAATTATATAATCACTGACATGGTAACCAGGAAGGAATGATGTTAGATGGTAATCCCTGGGTAATTATTCTATCCTTAAATTAATTTAATTAATCACTGTTGCGATAATTTGGAACAATGTGATGGAATTCTGACGTGATGATTGCTAAATTGAATTTATATGATCACTGTTGTGATGAATAGGTAAGAAAAGATTGACTGGGGGATCCCTTGCATTGATAGTTATCCTTAAATTAACTAAATAATAATCTAAGTCTGTATTTTAACTTTAATAATATTAGTTTTATAATATTACGGTGTGTATGCATGTGGACTTTCAATGAGTATTTTTTATTCAGAAGCTATTATTTTAATGAGAAGTGTTATTTAGAAATTGCTAATTTAATGAGGAAGTGTTATTTAGAATTTGTTATTTTAATGAGGAGTGTTATTTAGAATTTGCTATTTTAATGAGAAAGTGTTATTTAGATATGTTTTTTTTTAAATGAAAAGTAAATGTTACTTGAAATTTGTTATGTATGTTAACATTTGGATAAGGTAAGATACATTGTGCTAGAATAGGCTCTTGATGGAAAGATAGTATTCAGGTATGTCTAGATGGTTGCAATATTTAACCCTATCTTGAGTGTAGTTACGTTGCGCAAGATTGATTACAATGCTCTCTTTATGGTTTCGTATAATGTATGTCAGTGCAAACTAGAATTCAAAAAGGTTAGATATTAGGTAGTGGTTGATGGTTTAGAGATTTTACGTTTGCGCTTGGAATCCTAGTGCACTTGTCGCAATGTGGTGACATGATTCCCTAAAAGGAATCGTTGCTCGCGTTGATAGATAAGCGCATTTGAAACCTGGCTGGGTCATGCGCTCCCTGTATAGGGTGAAGTGGTTGTTGGTACTTTGTCCTGTAACGTTTATTGTTTTTGTTTCTCGCTCGCCATAAGGGTTCTAGTCACTTGTTTCGTCGATGTTTTTTGCATGGGTTGATTTGATGTTGGCGGTTATCTTAGTCAACCTTGTCTTGCTTGTGTTGGGCGGGATGTAGACACCTCCTTGTTCCTCAGAATAGTCGCCAGCCTTGAGACCTTAAATGGTCAAAATTGATAGGAACCTGGGCTTGAGCATTTTCATATGTGTCCTGGAGGTCCTAATCTTGCAGGGTAGGATGGGCAGGTAGTCGTTTTTATTTTTCATCTGATTGACCGCCATATGTTGCTTCTAGCTGCTTGATGTGCTAGTGTGCTAGATCACTATGTTTTTTTGATTCCTGAATTGTGTGCGTTGTGTTCGTTGTCGAGTGGTGTTGAGTGAATGTTGTCGTTGTTACTTTCTTGTTTAAAAAAATATATTACATATTGAATTGGTTATGCATCTCTTGTTGTCGTAATGACGGGGGTCGTTACACATGATACAAGTCTTAAAATTCCTTAATGAGGATTATTCAAATTGATGTCCTACCTTTTTTTCATTATTTTAGTTTAACCAATAATTTTATTGGAGATTAATGGCAATTTGAAAAACGCTAATTTCTTTACATCATCCAATGGTCAAAAGGGTCCAAGTAACCTAAATCGTGCCACCTTTTCTCTTTCGCAAAGGAGAAACCAAGCAAAGAGATATCATTCATGGAGAGGTTGGGTTTTGGGAGTCATCAATATGTCAATGTCTACATCATAGCCCTTAGTGGGTAGGGAAAAATCATTTCTAAAAGCTATAGGCATAGATTCCTATGACACTTTATTTTTTTAACCCATTGAGGATTCATTAAAAAGTCCTTCAACTAAGTATACTTTTTATGGCTTGGTAAAATTCTCTATTTCTAATGAGATTTTTGGTCAAATCCCTGATTTCAGTCGGTCCCATGTTGATGGGAGAATACACATAGTAGGTTGATATGGGAGAATTATGGGATGTGTTGAGCCTTGTAATGCCCAAGAATGTATATAAACAACATATGTGAGATATTTTAATGTTACAGGGAGGGATATAAGTATCGAACAACAAAGAAGAAGAGAATTTGAGGAGAACAATTATGTTTTTGTGGATCTTGAAAGGTTCGTACTAGCCCAATGTAAGACACTTATTAACCCCCTTCCCCCCACAATGGCAATACCTAGTTCAAACCCCCATTTACCTAATTCTAAATGCACCCCCACCCTCACCCCCATTTTAACATCCTCAACATGAACCCATGTTGTATAATATTATTTAATTAGTGAGCCCCCATGGAAACAACACAAACCATCAACATAAAAAAAAAACACACTCAAAATAATAATAANACCCCCACCCTCACCCCCATTTTAACATCCTCAATATGAACCCATGTTGTATAATATTATTTAATTAGTGAGCCCCCATGGAAACAACTCAAACCATCAACATTAAAAAAACACTCAAAATAATAATAACTAAATTTTTTATTAAGGACCCAATAAGAATGAAGCAATATCTAAATGAGAGCTATTTTAATTTTTTATCAAACTATGAAAATCTCAAATATAATATTGATGATAATAATAGCCACCATCTTTTCATACTAAAACTCTTTGAAATCCTCAAATACACATAAAAGAGTCACCCAAATCCCATCCATATGTAAAACCCCTCTCTTTCCAAATACTAATTGCTTTGAGCTCATAATTCTTTGAAATCCTCTAAAACAATGACAAATTTTACCAATATCTAACACTATTTGTAAAAGCAATGAAGATAATTACCAGTATCTCTAGTCTCTGTTGGTTTGTTTCACATGTGCAATTTTCTCTGTGTTTGACATATGCTATTTGTTCTTTGCTATCTAACCCAATGAGGATCTGTTAACTAAAATCATATGGTTTTGTCACTCTTCACCAACCATGCCGTGCAAGCAATACTGGGATAGAGTTGAAATATTGCATCAGCTTTAAATACAAAAGAGAAGCTCCCTACGTTACATTGTTTCTTCTTGGGTTGTTTTACATGTGCATTTCTTTTTGGTTTGAGATTTGTTTGACATTTCTACACTCTGGGTGTGAGGAATGTGTGGGTGGAAGGAGGTTTATACTTCAAGAGATTTGATCTTTTTGAATGCTTTGTAAAACCATAATTCGATGAGTTTATACTGATTTAACCCAATGAAAATATGTTAACTAAAATGAAAATCACAAAGTTTTGTCACCTTTCATTTACCACACCGAGAAATGGTGGGATATTGTTGAAATGTTGCATCATCCTAGATTTAAAATTAGCAATGCCAACTCCCTTTAACAAACACAATAAAAATCGGAATTGTGAGTACATAGCCAGTCAAGATTTGAAGGCAGTTCAGCAAATTTAGAACTTTGAGGTCTAAGGTTTGTTGTTTGGATTTCTTAAAGCTATTAATTCTCGCTGGATTGCGATACGTTCTAAAGGATATGGAAATCCGAGTGGATAACTCAAACTGAGATTGTCTACTCATCGTTGCCAATATAGTGCTTGGAACGTAATCTCTGTTTCTGTTTTTAAAGCAATGGGAAAGAAAGCCGACAGATCCAACCCGAACAGTATATTGTGGCACTGTGATGGGATATATCCGTGGCCGTAATCACCGGGAGAAGATTATGTATCTGTCAGAAAATTTGTTTAAAATATTAAAGTGATTGGAGTTCTTTTCGGAATGTTGCAATGAATACAGAATTTGTCAATTTCAACGTGTTTGATAAAATTTCCAAACAAATTTCAATCTTCCGAGCTAAAAACAAATTTCCAACGCATTCTGGATGTACATAATTTTTACCCATCACAGTACACGTGTTACCTCAATAAAGCGTTTGAATTTTTAATACAAGTTACACCGATTTCGATTCCGGCTTTGCTTACGCCTGATTTAATACAAAGCGATGGTATCGCAATACGAGCAGAAACCTATATTAACTTGGTTGCTGTTTTTCACTTTCTAGTTCCTCAGATTGCTTCCTGTTCTGTTACAGACTTATATAATACTCTCGCTGCTGTTCTAAAAGCCATCTGCTCATTCTTTCGATCCGAGAGAAGCCATTAACACCAACAGCTATGAATAGTCCAGCGGAAAAAGAGAAAGCAAAGCAAGCCTTCTATGCAGCTTCAAATGGCAGAGAAAACTGCGGTCCGCCTGCTTCAAATGTTAAAAGGGGCATCAGCCAACTGCCCAATTTAAATCTTTCTCTGTTACCTTCTCGGGAGCCGATGGGATCCTTGTCTAATCAGTACAGAGGCCAACCCTCTGCGTCGCCACAGCAGTTCTGCCCACTTCTACATTCTCCAAAACTTAATGTTTTTGGGTAGGGTTTTTGTTCTGGTTTCTATCTTGGATTTATCATTGTTGACAGGAATTCGATTTGGCTGTATTCAATTTTTTTTAAATAGTATATAAGTTTGAGAAATCACATCCCTTTCAACTCGATAGATTTTGAATTAAGGTAGATGTAGGTTAGTATTATTTTTCTAGTTTTAAGAAAATAAACTGGCACAGCCGCTAACTCGGGGCTGGTGCATGTAGACAGGCTTACTGCTGGTAAAACTGCCGCGTAGTTAGAAAAAAACTATAATTATAATTATTACAACAAAAACGCCAGGTACACTAGAATTTATGGATTAGGTTCACTAAAATCCATAGTGCAGGTTAGTACAGATATTAATTTATATTAATCATGTAAATATGGCAATTATATAGCCTTACAATAATTTTTTAATATGATTAGGTAAATGTGAAAAAGTAAACAGTTTCACTGATGCATTCATAAATGCAAGGAAGTTATGAACAATAAACCACATTCATTGATTTAGGAGGACGATTACAAATATGCCTGCATCTTCAATTGTTAATCATCAGATTAAGATTTTAGATTAAAAGACCATTAATTGTGTCCATTTCCAATAGGTGTAAGCTTTTAAGCCTAATAATGTTTATAATAAATTGTTAATTAATAACAACTTAACATTAAAATAAATAAAGACACTATCTTAGATGTATTGTAAATGAGTTGTTTTTCAACTGCTTTGTTTAACTGTTCTAAGAAATGACTTTTTTAGTTAGAATTAGGCCATATAAATTTGCACTAAATTATTATTTTTTGTTGTTTAAAATCCATTTCTGAATGCAGAAGTGGATTCAGCATACTGAAAAATTGTTGAGGCACTTCCATTATACTAATCACTCAGATATATATATCTAACAATTTCTAACAAATATCTCTGAAACTATCATAAAAGAAATCATTTAGTAAAATATTTAGACTATCACTTTGAAAAGGTATAGAAAATAAGTTCACAAAAACTTTGGAGAGCCAATATCCAGTTGCTAAGCAGCATTGACAGGTGGATTATAGACCATAGGATCTGAATTGCTTTCAGATTCTATGGCCTATAATCCACTGCCCCAGTATATTCTCAATATATTCAATGCCGAGTAACAGGTTGGATATTGATTGCCAAAACTTTGGCCAAACTCTTAGCATTGGCAGGTGGATTATAGACGTGGTTTATAGACCATAGAATCTGAAATGCTTTCAGATTCTATGGCCTATAATCCACTGCCTCAATATATTCAATGCTGAGTAACAGACTGGATATTGATTGCCCCAATACATTCAATACTGGGTAATAGGTTAAATATTGATTGACAAAACTTTGGCCAACCTCATAATTAATTACTAAGATGTTGTAAAGTGGTAACCATGAAAATATTGAATAATATTAACAAAAATGATAAATTAAGATGTTGCTGGTAGGGGAAGATGTTGTAACGTGGTAACCATGAAAATATTGAATAATATTAACAAAAATGATAAATTACAAAGGTTGAAAGTTTTCAGGAATAAACTATTTTTTTTTTTCTCTTTTCTAAATTGCAGTCTGTTGCGTTTTTACATTCCAGGGCTCCCACGCCGGGTGCCGAGCAGCCGCCTTGCGCCCAGCTCACAATTTTCTACGCGGGGAATGTGAACGTTTACTATGTCTCTGCAAACAAGGTACTGCAACGTTCTTGCACGACACTGATATCATATCTCTGTGGTGCTTTTAATTATGTTATGTGAGAGACATAGAATATCAAATTTAGAAAGATCTGGCGTTTTGTTTTAAGAAAAAGAGATTTAGATTGAAATATTGTTGTGTTGCCTGGCGGTGCAGGCAAATGAAATAATGGCAGTGGCGAGCAGAATTATTGGCTCCCCAGGCAGTGGGAGTCCCTCATCCTCTCCATCTACGCCTTCAACGCCGCTCAACTCCGCGTGCATGGACATGACTCCGATCAGTCCCTGCCCATCGCCTTTAGCCATTCTCAGCGGTACCCAATCTTCTCAGACGATAAAAGACGGTAAGAGAACCTGTGAGCGACTAGTCATGATTGCTAATCTGATTTGGTTACAGATTCTTAATGTGACGTCTAGTTGCAATGGGTGTTGCAGTGGCCCTCCCAGTCGCGCGAACGTTTTCTATTCGGAAGTTTTTAGAGAAGAGAAATGACAGAATCCGCCGAAAGGGTCCTTACGCTCGTCCTGCTGAAAAGTAATATAGTTACAGACCATCATGCTGCAAACATCTCAAGCTTCCAGGAAATGGCAACCCGCAATTTTTCTTTAAGGCGTTTATGAATTTTCCGCACAACCAGTGGATTTTTTTGTCCAGAGGATGAACTTACACACAACCGGATATTTTTATACGCATTAATCGACTGGTTGTGATTTCTAATGCGGAAATGTGCTATAGTTGCTGTCCTGGGTCGGCAGATCATGTAGATGATTTGTTTGCCTCCTTTTATCCAGTTTATAAAGTTAATTATATCAAAATGTTTTCCGACGGGAAGCTTCCCTTTAGGCGAGCTGCTTACCTAGTAAAGCATTTTCATAATGTTAGTTGTGTTGTTTTATTGTTGCTGTAATATTTTTCGGAAATATTATAAAAGAATATGCTCAAGAATAAATCTGAAGGATTAAAATTTTTAAAGATAACCATTGAAAAATGAAGAAACCATTTTATTGTGTTAATTCTGGGAAATAGTGTTTTTTAGTTTCCTAAGGTTACAACGTAATAGGTTTTTATATTATTTTCATTTTTTTATTTGGAGGGTCGTTTTGTTTATATAATTTCTATGTTTAGTTTAGATAAGTTTGAGGAAGACAAAATCTTGAGGAAGACAAAATCTTTTTCAACTTTAAAGTCTTTTTACTCTCCATGAAGGAAGATGAAAATACAAAAAGGTATGAAGGCTTATTGATTGAAGGACTAGGACCAAAGAAGGGAAACCCTTGCACTAGCTATGCCTCTTTTTGAAGCGACCTTTGTGCTATAATAGCTATACAAACTTGGCAAATATGTGTAGCAATGAATTTTAGTCTATTCTCATAAACTTGCCATTCTTGCAAGGTTTGAGTAGTTGTTATATTAGCATGTTTCATTTCAACTAAGTGGTTCATTTTATCTTTTAGCAAAGTATTTTGTAGTTCAACCAAATCAAGGTTAAAATCTTCGTCCATATGCTTGGATTGTGAGTGAGCAGTTCAAATGTGAGAGACTTCCTTACCACTGTCTATCTGTGCCATTTCCCTTCTTGAAATGAGCCCCTTTCATGTTCTTACAATTATGCAGGGTTCATTAATATGATGCGTGAACTCTATAGGGTTCATTAATATGGTTTGGTTGAGTTTTGTTTCCCACATGTTCGATTTCTCTGCCCTCGACCTTTTCTTCAGTGGTTCACACCTTCTCTTTGTTGGTCTGCTTCTTTGCTTGAAATCTTTTTGTTTTGATGAGACTATCTCGATGTGTTTTGTTATGTTCCTCAAGTAGGATCCTACAATTTATTTTCTGATCTCAATTTTCTTCTGCATGTGTGATATTCTTCTTCTCTCGATTCATTATTTTATTCGTAATCTCTATACACCTCCTTTCGTTTATTCATATTTTGCTTATCTTTCCTTTATTGATCCCAAACATTTTGACTTTCTCTTGTGTTGTAAGATTCATCCTTGTGTGGATGATCTGAATCTACTATCATTGTTCGAGCTTTGATTTACTTTTGTTAGTCAAATTGACTAAGGCTCATAAATTAATCAACTACTCTCAGGATAGTTATTCAATTGAATTGTCTTAACCAACTAATTTATTTCATTTTTTAATTCTAAATATTTTCTTTGAAAGAGAATTGATTTTCTAACAAATCCATGTCCAATGTTACATTAATGATTTTCACCATTGAGGTTTTGTAGTACAAACATTTTCTGTTTATTATGATTAACACAATTATTTTTGCAAATACATAATATAGTGAATAATAAATGAAGGATAAGAATGATGATGTTACAATGAACCTCGTGGTATACTTATATGCATTAACTTCTACGATATGAAGGGTGTGTCCCTTTACTTTTAATTGCATTAACTTATCTTATTTATTATTATTATTATTATTATTATTATATCTATATTCATATTTATTACATTTCCATCTCATGCTTTGTCCTCAAAGCATAGTAAATAGGATTCTCTCTAGCCAACCATGTTTTCATGGTGGCTTCATTTTTCCTTTTGTTTGGTGTAGGGGTTTGCCATTGTTATTGCTTTGAGCATTGGTGAGGTTCCTTTATATTGTTTGCATCATCTCTTGAAGTATTTTATCCTCATTGTTTAATGTAAAATCTTGATGCTTCTTGGTAACCCATTTTCCTTACTTTCATTGTTGTATGTTCATTTTTTTAATTTTTGCCTCTTTTTTCATAAAATTTAGGGCCTTGTCAATCATCCTTAGATGAAGTGGAATATATTTTGTATTTTTTTTCCTTTAGAAAAGTATATTCCTTTTGGAGAACCCCATCTTTGTTCGTATTTTTTGGTGTGATTGTCATTGATACTAATGACATTTTTGGTCTTGTTTCATGAATTGTAGTTTATAGTAATTTCATTTTATTTTTTTGAGACTTCTACTTCCATTCCATTCACTATTTTAATTTAGTATAATGATAGGTCTTCACATCTATGCCTTTGAGTCCAATTCTTACCACTTTCTTTTGATCATTTTTCCCATACTTCTAATTTCAACCAAAATATTAGGTTTCAATAGACTTAGTTCACTATGGATAATGGGGTTTAGCGTAAAAATATTCATTTTTAGTAGTTGATCCTCTGCAAGATTGGGAGATCTATTTGCTAAGACTTCACATTCATAGGTATATTTTTTAATTGTCCTTGTTTGTTGTAAATAGGGGAACCTGATAAATGTGTCATCCTCTTGATTTCCATGGAATCTCTTAAGAAGATCATATGCGAAAATTTTCTAGTTAATTGAGAAACCACTAGTTTTCCTAGACCACCATGTGAACGAATTGTAATCATTTCCTTCTAAGTATAAAGATTCCATCAATATCTTCTATAATTTGTTCCCGGGTGGGTTCATAGAAAAACTTCACTCTATTTAATTAACCCACATGATAACCTTTCAATTGTATAGTAGAGCATCTTTAGGTATTTCAATTTTGATTTGTTTAGATAACACGTGTTTTTTGGATAACTTTGGTAACCTGTATTTGGCCATTCTATGCTTGGAAACAATTTTTGGTGGACTAAGGGTTATGTAAATAAAAAACATGCCCTTTTAGTGAATTGGCAAAACTTCTACTATTATCATTAAGTATCTTCAATGTTTCATCCTATTGTTTTTTCTCATTCTTCTTAGGGTTTTCCATCATTTTTTGGAGTCTTCTACGAAAAAATTGTACTCTTTTTCTATTAGTTTGTCAATTTTGTGCCTTAATTATTTATGTGCCTCTACTAACTCTTATTTTCCTTTCCTAACATTAATGAGGAGGTGTGTTAAGTTATTGGATTCATTTCTACATGTGTTAACATTTGGACATAATTTTCCATTTCTAACCATCTTGTGGTTGGAGTTTTTCTTTGCCAACTACACCCTCATTTTTTATATAAGGTCTTTTATATATTTACTTTAGAATCCAAAGGCTTGGATGCAATTTTAATAAGGTTAAATTTATATAAGAGAGTCAAATTAGATTAAAATTCCAAGGTTAAAAAGTTACAGGTAATTTTATGAGGAGAATGACTTTTCCAAGTTGAATGATGAGCCTCAACATTGCCTATCCAAAAGGCCCATCACAGATTCATTTTCACCATCATACACCTAAAAATTTTCTTTAATTGAGCATATTTAATAGTAATTATGGACATTTTTGTACGTTGTCTAGATGAATAGTTTTGAAGATGGAATTTAATGAGTAATGGTACCTTTTAATCTAATATTCATGGTGAAGTATGTGTGTAGCGCCAATCAAACAAGTCGAACTTACCATGGGAAAAGGAAGGTACCAAGAATCAAGGGCCTTGTCCCCCACCTACCTCCAAATGCATTGCTAGTATCTATATGACCACTGAATATTGCATTCTATTTTATATTGTAGAATATTTTTGAATCCTAGAGCTTTGCTCCCTGATCTAAAAACTGATATTGATTAATAAGATTATTTTTCCCCATCTTATTAGAGTTTTTATAGGTTCCTTGTGTTGTTTGGGTAGGGCCCACTCAAGAGGGATAAAGCATACTTGTTGAATTCTTTTCTTTTTTTGTCATGTTAGTGTGTTGTATTTCAATTTCTTGTTTTTTCTCAGAAGAATAGATAGTTATGAACAACAATTTCTAAATCGAGTTTACACTGTTAGCAAACTATATTTTTTAGCATATTTCCCTATAGAAGTGGTTGAAAGTCCATTGGGGTGCTCAAGGGAATATTTTCAGGGAAAAGAACCTCACTCACAACTCATTGTTAATATTTTAGAAAGTGTTAACCAACTGTTTAGGTCTCTTTTCATTATCATGTAGAAGTTTCCTATAGGATTATTACAATTTCTTTTAGGACTATTATAGTTCTTGTAGAACTATCACAGTTCCTGTAGAACTTCCCGTAGGATATTTTTTCTTGCATTTCTTGCTTATATTTTTATGAAGTTAGAATTTGTTAATAAGATAACAACATGGCTTCATATTGGATCAAGGGTTAGATGTAATTAAGCTCATTTCTTCCATGCAATAGTTTCTCTTCTTCCATTCAAATTTGTTTCATGCAACAAATTAGTTTATTTACTTTGAAATCAATTTAGTTTCTTCATATAGCTTAGTGTGCTTCTTTTCATGCAATTATATTAAAGTTATTCACTACATATAGAACACCTTCTTTTCAAATTGATGTGAATCCATTCATGCAAATCATAGTTTAAGGTTTTCATGCAACTTAGATTTCCTTCACAAGTTATAATCAGATTTCTTGCATTAATCCCCTTGACTAGTTTCACACCTAGGTTGTTGTTAGTTCACTCTGCATATACTTTGCACAACACCTCTAAACTTTGTACGAACCCCAGATTGAAAAGTTAAGTAACAAGCTAAGAAAGAAATAGAGTTATTGTTTCTATACAAAGGCCTACCACTTTTTGGCACCATTGTCGAGGAGGTGCTAAAAGATTGCACATCATTTCATTTTTTTTTTTTAGTGACTTGGAGGAGTAGGAATGGTAAGACATAAGGAAAACCTCACTATATAATTTTTGTGGTTTAAAATATCAACTGCATTCACTTCAATTGATTATTTACAAATCCTTGTCATGCTCTTTGCATTTTAGAATTATATGAACAAGAAAAAATAGTTTCATTTCCTGTTTGTTCATGAATAACTTGACCTAGAGATAAGAAATATTTTTTTTTACCCAAAAGCCCCACCCCCAAAATAGGTCTAAGTAATATAGAAGTTGGTTATGAAACACTTGAAATTTTGTTGAAAAGAGAAGCGAGAGAATTTGAAAATCTCTCAGAAGAAGGTCCATATCAATCCTCTCGTACCATGAATGGTGAAGAAGAGATGGTAGAAGTTTTTGATTTTCCTATACAGGAAACCAATGGAAAAACTAAAATGAAAAGTATTAATCTTTTTTTCTTACCTCATTTCCATGGTCTTATTTGAACGAAACCATTTGTTGGTGCTATTCTATGTGTGGTTTGTAAGAACCAAGGTTTAGGTTATCTAAGGCCAAGAAAACCTAACAAAAATTGACCCTTTTGGCATCACCTTCTTGCGCAGATGAAGTCTCACCCGAGGTATCTATGGGGACTAAAGGAACCAGGCTTATACAATGATAAGGGAATGGAGAAAACATTTGGTTCATTGTTCCTTAATATGTTATCTACATAATTCAGTTATGTCCTGTTATTAACTTACCCATGGTTCATATTTCTATACTTATAATATTCTAGTTTACTATATATATTTTTTACTGTCACAATCATGAATCATTGCACCACTCTTAACTATTAATTAAAGACATTCTACAAGGCATGCAACTAATATTCATAATCAAACAAAGAAACATAGACAACAAATGATTCCTTAACATATCTCTATCATTCCTTTATTCATCCTTCCTAACCTTCAATTGTTACATTGAATAGCTGTAGAATTAGTATCAAACAACCTGTAACATAAACTAATCTATCCTAATCGAACTTTATGATAATACCTAGTTGAACCAACCAATTGAACTGAACCCCTAATCTCCCAACCTGTTACATATTTATCTCAAAATCTATGGCTAAAAATCCTAATCTATTTATCCAAAAAATATCCCATTACAATCCACGACCAAATCAGTTAACTGGTTGCTTGATGCCTTTCTTCTACTTTTCAACCTTCATGCTTCTTTTCTATTGTTATTCTATTTCTAGGATGTTGGGTTGTCATTTTTCTATTATACTTTTATTTATTGCTTCATTCTTGTATCTTTATTCATTAAGATTTATTGTTCGAGCTGTGCATTGTCTTCCTTTTGTGCACTTTCCTCCTTTTGTGCACTTTCCTCCTTCTATGCATTGTTGCTCTTTCTGTGCATTGTTCCTATACTTATAATTTTTCCTCAAAACTTTATCAAAACTGCAAAAACTTCTTTCTAGACTTCCTATCCAGTATGCCCCCAACACTTACATGTGGCTCGTCCCAAGACACTCAGGCCTATTGCCTACTCCTTCATGCTGAAATGAATTTTTGAGAGGCCACCTTTTCCTCCTATACCCATTTGATGATTTTGGCCTCTCTTGTTGTAATCTCCTTTGCTTCGTGCATGGTCAAGTTTGTGATTTTTCCCTATTCTTTATTGACTTGACTCTGCATCATAGCCAACTCTCCAATTACCCGTAATTCCTCTTCTTGTAGTGGTACTAGTCTTTGTTGTAGGATATTTTGTTGATCCCTCATTTTCTATACTTCTACTTGTGCCTGCCATTGAGCCAGAATAGCTGACATGCATGCTATCGGTGGTAGTGTAGCCTCCCTTTATGCTTCTTGTTGTGAATGTTCTTGCACATCTCTTAGCTTAGCCTCTACGAAATTCATCTCTCGGTATTCTATCAACTCTTTCCTGATCCAGATTATTTTCGGCATGAAATGAGAGTGGAGATATAATAAAGAAATGCACAGAGATATCACATATATTCAATAATATAACAGAAATGTATCAGAGATGCGACCATAAACACAATTATACAGTAATACACGATTTCTATTAATTAAAGAAATGTATAGAGATTGTAAAAAATACAGAGTGAAAGACTCGCTAGAATGGTGGCAGCTTGTCTTGAAGAAGAGATGTGACAGCTACTCGCATTTGCAAGAATATGATTACAATGCTGCTCTAAAGGCCTTTTTACAATAAACAAGAATTTCAAAAACCATAGACATCCAAAAACCTAACCCTAGGAGATGAAGTGCCAAAAGTCATGTGGGCCTCGTTTGGGTAACTTAGTACATCAACTTCCCGAGGTTGTAACTTTTGCATACAATATCTGTTTTAGGTGAACGATAGCTCATTGGAAATGTATCATCGAGGATATTAATTTAGGTAGCTCAATCAGAGCCTTTGGATGTCATTGAGAATCTCGATCCCAAAAAACCTTCATTTAGGCCCTCAAAATGGCCCCGGATGTTGAAAACTGTTAAAAATAGTAAATTACCAAAACTGCCAGAAAATTGTTTTGAGATAGTCGAAAAAGGTGGGTGGCCACCGATATCCACCTGGATCAATCCTCCCTCCTTAATAAGAAATGGTCTCCATTTAATTGAGTGCTCGGGGGAGAGGGAAACACGTTTGTTGAATCTGCGCCTTGATGAGTTGCTTTCTTTGTTGGAGAAGTTGCGCTGCTTAGCTTGTTGAAGGTTTTCATGAACATGTGGCTGGAAGGGTTGGACATTTTTAACCAGTCTGGATACATGAGATTCTTGTGTGAAAAAGGAATCTTTACACTTTGTTGCAATCTTGTCGACCTGCTTCTATTGGATAGAAGGTGCTTGGTCTGAGGCTGTAGTGGTTGTAGTATCCTTCTGTTCATCTTTTGAACAGATCGTGAAGAAGCTGAATTTTGTAGTATGAGATACTACCTTGCGACATTGTTTAGGTGGAACAATAGTTGGAAATACCTTTGGTATTCTATAGAGATGACCACCCAAAGAAGCAATGACACTGCGGGGTTGAGACTCATAAACAACATGGCGCTTCCACATATATGGTTGCCCCAAAAGAAAATCACATACATCCAATGGGGAAACATCACATAATACCTCATCCTTGAAGAGTTGGATGTCATATGAAAATCGACACTATTGGATGACATAGAGATCTCGTCCCTGGTGAAACCACCCGATGTTGTATGGTTGCGGTTGTGGTGTTGTCAACAATCCCAACTGTTTGACAACCTCTATTGAGATGATGTTTTTCTGGCTTCCACTATCAACAATAAAATGCAGAGGGGTCCCCTTCACCCACATATGTGAATGTAAAAGGTGCTCCCCCTCTTCAGGATATATTGGTTCTTCTGTTTGAATTGTTCTGGTTGCGAGAATAGTAGTGGGGTCTGCCTCGATGATCTGTCTTTTACCAGTATTTTCAGAATCAGATTCAGAATCAGGGTTTGACTCCTTGTCTTTGATCTTGGCCACCAATGACTATTTTGATTGAAATTCATCGGTGTTGTGCTAGGGGATTTTGTGGAAATCACACCATTTTTCGGTGTCCTTCTTTGTCTCCCTGTGACCTTTTCTTTCCTATGTCTTGGACTGGTTTTTTGGAGATTGTTTGTTAGGGCCCTCTTTGTCATACTTTGGTTGTGGCAGATTTTCAGAAATGAAATCTCGTTTGTTATGGTGCTTAAATTTCTTCTCGATTTTAACAACATATCGATAAGCAACACTGAGTCATGAGATGTCCAGAAAATCTATTTTTGTTTGGATGTATCTGTGTAGAGCCCCACAATATTTCAGAACCAAATGTCTTTCAGAGTCTTTGATACCCAGGTTGGTGCAAAAGGTATCAAAGGTATTGATGAACTCCAAAATTGTTGGGCCCCTCTCTTGCTGCAGTGTGTTCCATCTCATGTAATGGTTGTCATAGTTTCCAATAGGGTAATACTATTCCTTTACCACATCCACACAAAAAATCCCAAGTGGGCTCGGCCCCAAATACTCTAGAATCCTCCGTGGAAATTTTCTCCCAGTAAGTTTCCCACCAATGTTTGACATGGGGGAGAGATTTAAGGAGTGCGAAGGTGACCTTTTCCTTGTTGAAAAAATTATGAACAGAGAAATAACCTTCTAACAAATTTAACCATTTGGCTAGGGCATCCGCATCTATATGACCTTCAAATACAGGAATATCATAATTAACCTGTACCCTGAAAGGAAAGGTGCTTCCAAAATGGTTTTTTTATGAATATGTGCCTATTTCTATTGGTAGGTGTTGAAGGACGTGGGAAAAATTCTCCATAATTTCGTCCCTCTGTCGCGTGAGAGCTTGCTCAAGCAACAGATTGATAGAATTGTCTGCTCCGTCGTTTTTCTTTTCTTCCGCCATGGAGGGTTTCTTGGGCATGCGAGAGAAATTGTCTTCAAGAGAGACAATATCGAGACCCAAATTTCTGTACTCGGACCTCATTGGGGACATGCACTGAAAAATGACCAAGAGCAGCATGCTCTGATACAACTGATCCAGATTATTTTTTACACGAAATGAGAGAGGAGATATAATAAATAAATGCACATAGATATCGCATATATTCAATAATATAACAAAAGTGTATCAGAGATGAAACCATAATCACATATATACAGAAATACATGAATTCTATTAATGAAATAAATGTACAGAGACTGTAAAAAATAAAGAGTGAAAGACTCACTAGAATGGTGGCAGCTTATCTCTGAGAAGAGATGTGACGGCTACTCGCATTCGCAAGAAGATGATTACAATGAGGCTATAAAGTCATTTTTACAATAAACA
>JZKD02S0431769.1:0-17773 GCA_000966675.3 Picea glauca
GTGACATGGTGCAAAGAGGATCCATAAAGCTCCAATATGTTAGCACGGATGAACAGGTTGTTGATGTGTTGACCAAGCCTCTATCTCATGTAAAGTTTGAGCACTTTTGAGATAATTTTGGTATAGTCTGAAAGGAACTCCCTCGAAAGTGGGAGTAGTGTTGTGTTGATGTTGCCAGCCTAGTGTTGTGATGCCAGCCTCATGCTGATGATATTCCAGCCTTGTGCTGTGTTGATGTGCCAGCCTAGTGATGATGTGTCAACTTAATTGTTGTGTTGATGTGCCAACTTAATTACTGTGATGATGTTCCAGCTTAATTTTTGTGATGATGTTCCAGCTTAATTACTGTGATGATTTTCTAGCTTAATTGTTGTGATGATGTGTATCGACTTAATTGTCGTGATGACGTGCCAGCTTGATTATCGTGATGATGTGACAACCTCGTGCTATGATGATGTGACCAGCCTCGCGCAGTGATGATGATGCAATAGTTTTATACTAATCCATGTTGATGTAGATGATGATGCCATTCCAACTCTTTTTTTAGAATGACGATATTGATGATGAGAAAAACTTTTGATGATTTATAGATACACCAATCAATGTTCCAAGATGTTGTTGATGATGTTGTCGTCTCTCTCGCTTGATGTTGTTGTAGAATACCCTTCTTGTTAAGGGGGAGTGTTGAAATATTGTAACTGCAAAGAGTATTCTATTCTTGTTAAGTCGAATTAGTTGTAACTAAGTGACTTGAAGTTGTAATAGAGTTATAAATGTAGCTATGTTAGTTGTAAAGTAGTTTAACTCAGTTAAGTGAGTTAAGCTCAGTTGTACTAGTTGTAACTGAACTTACACTAGTGAGAGTTCAATGAATTAATTATTGATTAATTCACAATCAGTGATATCACATGCAACTGAAGATTTACCACTGTTAAGTACATGCATGTCAGATCTAATGGAGACCCAGTTGAGATAACAAGTGAAAGGGATAGTTTGGATATCAAATTTGATTTGAGTGAAGTTCACTCATGCAATCACACACACAGTGGATGTGCCCAAGAGCAATGTGCAACCTAGGCAATAGGTACTCAAATCATTTTGCAGGTTTTTTCCATTGCAGGGATTGCACAAAGGAGGTAGGTTGTCTGGAGGTAGAGAATTGGCACATGTATTTGTTGATTTTTGTATGAGAGTGTGAGGCGATTGTATTGTATTGAGAGCTCTTGGATTAGAGTTTTGTATGAGATTGTTTCATGATCCATGATATACATAATACATGATAGTGTGGTTTTTAGATTTATGATTTCCTGATAAAACATCTGTGTTATGTGCGATTGATCTTTCTTCTTGATATTGCAATTGGTGATCGTGTTTTAAATTCTACAAGATTTTTAGTAGAAGCAATTCTATATTTAACAGTGGCATATAATTGTTAGATCAGGAGAATCCAGAAAATACATAATTTGCATTGAAATTTCTACATGGTATCAGAGCGCAGAAGATTGCAGAAGCTGAGTTTGTGATTTGATAGAATTCGAATTTGCAGAAATACTTTCTTGGTGATACAAAAGATTCAATATCGAAATAGATTTCAATGGATTTAGGTTAGAGTATGCACTCGAGGGAAGCTCAAACTACATTGCTTGGAAGGATAGGATGGAGGTAGTACTCGAGGACAATGGCTTGAAGAAATTCATTGACAAAGATGTTCCTAAGCCAGATGTTGCAGATGCTGCAAGTCTTGATGCATGGAAAAAGAAAGTGGCAAAGGCGAGGAGGATTCTGTTGGAGGGAGTACTAGACCACATTGTATCAAGCCTCCATGGGAAAAACACACCACATGSAATGTGGAAGGTTTTGACGGATCTATTCCAAAACAATAGTGACCATAGGAAATTGGTGCTCAAAGATAAACTCAGGAAGATCAAGATGGAGAAGGGTGTCTCCATTCCAAAATATCTCATGAAGTTTGTCCAATGTCGGGATGAGCTGGGGAGTGTGGGAATAACAGTCATTGATGATGATTTGGTGAGCTTGGATCTCCTAAGCCTTCTCAAGAGTTGGCATAGTTAACAAGACTTTGTCAATGGAAGGGAAAATTTTCCAGATTGGGAACGACTATGGTCGGAGCTAGTGCAGGAAGAGTTCAGGCGGAACACCAGAGATGGCTCTTCATCAAAGCATGATGATGAAGAGGATTTTTCTTTGGCTTCCAAGACAAGGAAAGGGAAGGGGAAGAAATTACATTAAAAATCTGAGTCTAAAGGCAAGAAGTTGGATTTGTCCAAAGTGAAGTGTTTTCATTGTCACGAACATGGGAATCTTGCTACTAACCGTCCGCAGAGGAAGAAGAACAAGAAGGTTGTTGGAGTTGCAACTGGTGAGGCCCTTGCCTCATAATTTGAACTTGACTTCTCCTTGATCACATGCATGGATTCAAGTGCGTTGGGTTCAGTGTGGTATTTGGATAGTGGCGCTTCCTTCCACATGACGGGAGATAAGGAGTTTTTCAGTGACTTGGAGGAGAGAGATCTCAAAATGCATATAGAGATGGGCGACAATGGATGATACAGTGTGACTGGTATTGGTACCATTACCTTTCAGAGGGAGTCATGTAAACCATTTCTATTGAGAAATGTTATGCATGTTCCAGGTCTAAATAAAAACCTGGTCTCAGTCACAATGTTGGAGGACAGAGGCTATGACATTGTTTTCAATGGTGGAAAATATTTTCTGCGACATAAAAAAATGGGTCAAGTCAAGAGGATAGTGATTTGAGTTAAGAATCTCTACAAGCTAGAGGTAGATGGATGCACTGCCGTGATGGGAAAGGAAGAAAAAATGGTGAGCCGGGATGAGGGCGAATTATGGCACAGGAGATTAGACCATCTTCATCATGGAACCTTGAAAATCATGCATCAAATATCTACTAGACTTCCAATGGGAACACTTGCTCAGTTAGATCAGTGCAAGGGTTGCACCATGGGGAAGTATGTAAAGTCCACCTTTCATGAAAAGGAGAACCGTGCTTCGGNGTGACATGGTGCAAAGAGGATCCATAAAGCTCCAATATGTTAGCACGGATGAACAGGTTGTTGATGTGTTGACCAAGCCTCTATCTCATGTAAAGTTTGAGCACTTTTGAGATAATTTTGGTATAGTCTGAAAGGAACTCCCTCGAAAGTGGGAGTAGTGTTGTGTTGATGTTGCCAGCCTAGTGTTGTGATGCCAGCCTCATGCTGATGATATTCCAGCCTTGTGCTGTGTTGATGTGCCAGCCTAGTGATGATGTGTCAACTTAATTGTTGTGTTGATGTGCCAACTTAATTACTGTGATGATGTTCCAGCTTAATTTTTGTGATGATGTTCCAGCTTAATTACTGTGATGATTTTCTAGCTTAATTGTTGTGATGATGTGTATCGACTTAATTGTCGTGATGACGTGCCAGCTTGATTATCGTGATGATGTGACAACCTCGTGCTATGATGATGTGACCAGCCTCGCGCAGTGATGATGATGCAATAGTTTTATACTAATCCATGTTGATGTAGATGATGATGCCATTCCAACTCTTTTTTTAGAATGACGATATTGATGATGAGAAAAACTTTTGATGATTTATAGATACACCAATCAATGTTCCAAGATGTTGTTGATGATGTTGTCGTCTCTCTCGCTTGATGTTGTTGTAGAATACCCTTCTTGTTAAGGGGGAGTGTTGAAATATTGTAACTGCAAAGAGTATTCTATTCTTGTTAAGTCGAATTAGTTGTAACTAAGTGACTTGAAGTTGTAATAGAGTTATAAATGTAGCTATGTTAGTTGTAAAGTAGTTTAACTCAGTTAAGTGAGTTAAGCTCAGTTGTACTAGTTGTAACTGAACTTACACTAGTGAGAGTTCAATGAATTAATTATTGATTAATTCACAATCAGTGATATCACATGCAACTGAAGATTTACCACTGTTAAGTACATGCATGTCAGATCTAATGGAGACCCAGTTGAGATAACAAGTGAAAGGGATAGTTTGGATATCAAATTTGATTTGAGTGAAGTTCACTCATGCAATCACACACACAGTGGATGTGCCCAAGAGCAATGTGCAACCTAGGCAATAGGTACTCAAATCATTTTGCAGGTTTTTTCCATTGCAGGGATTGCACAAAGGAGGTAGGTTGTCTGGAGGTAGAGAATTGGCACATGTATTTGTTGATTTTTGTATGAGAGTGTGAGGCGATTGTATTGTATTGAGAGCTCTTGGATTAGAGTTTTGTATGAGATTGTTTCATGATCCATGATATACATAATACATGATAGTGTGGTTTTTAGATTTATGATTTCCTGATAAAACATCTGTGTTATGTGCGATTGATCTTTCTTCTTGATATTGCAATTGGTGATCGTGTTTTAAATTCTACAAGATTTTTAGTAGAAGCAATTCTATATTTAACAGTGGCATATAATTGTTAGATCAGGAGAATCCAGAAAATACATAATTTGCATTGAAATTTCTACATGGTATCAGAGCGCAGAAGATTGCAGAAGCTGAGTTTGTGATTTGATAGAATTCGAATTTGCAGAAATACTTTCTTGGTGATACAAAAGATTCAATATCGAAATAGATTTCAATGGATTTAGGTTAGAGTATGCACTCGAGGGAAGCTCAAACTACATTGCTTGGAAGGATAGGATGGAGGTAGTACTCGAGGACAATGGCTTGAAGAAATTCATTGACAAAGATGTTCCTAAGCCAGATGTTGCAGATGCTGCAAGTCTTGATGCATGGAAAAAGAAAGTGGCAAAGGCGAGGAGGATTCTGTTGGAGGGAGTACTAGACCACATTGTATCAAGCCTCCATGGGAAAAACACACCACATGCAATGTGGAAGGTTTTGACGGATCTATTCCAAAACAATAGTGACCATAGGAAATTGGTGCTCAAAGATAAACTCAGGAAGATCAAGATGGAGAAGGGTGTCTCCATTCCAAAATATTTCATGAAGTTTGTCCAAAGTCGGGATGAGATGGGGAGTGTGGGAATAACAGTCATTGATGATGATTTGGTGAGCTTGGCTCTCCTAAGCCTTCTCAAGAGTTGGCATAGTTATCAAGACTTTGTCAATGGAAGGGAAAGTTTTCCAGATTGGGAACGACTATGGTCAGAGCTAGTGCAGGAAGAGTTCAGGCGGAACACCAGAGATGGCTCTTCATCAAAGCATGATGATGAAGAGGATTTTGCTTTGGATTCCAAGACAAGGAAAGGGAAGGGGAAGAAATTCCATTAAAAATCTGAGTCTAAAGGCAAGAAGTTGGATTTGTCCAAAGTGAAGTGTTTTCATTGTCACGAACATGGGAATCTTGCTACTAACCGTCCGCAGAGGAAGAAGAACAAGAAGGTTGTTGGAGTTGCAACTGGTGAGGCCCTTGCCTCATAATTTGAACTTGACTTCTCCTTGATCACATGCATGGATTCAAGTGCGTTGGGTTCAGTGTGGTATTTGGATAGTGGCGCTTCCTTCCACATGACGGGAGATAAGGAGTTTTTCAGTGACTTGGAGGAGAGAGATCTCAAAATGCATATAGAGATGGGCGACAATGGATGATACAGTGTGACTGGTATTGGTACCATTACCTTTCAGAGGGAGTCATGTAAACCATTTCTATTGAGAAATGTTATGCATGTTCCAGGTCTAAATAAAAACCTGGTCTCAGTCACAATGTTGGAGGACAGAGGCTATGACATTGTTTTCAATGGTGGAAAATATTTTCTGCGACATAAAAAAATGGGTCAAGTCAAGAGGATAGTGATTTGAGTTAAGAATCTCTACAAGCTAGAGGTAGATGGATGCACTGCCGTGATGGGAAAGGAAGAAAAAATGGTGAGCCGGGATGAGGGCGAATTATGGCACAGGAGATTAGACCATCTTCATCATGGAACCTTGAAAATCATGCATCAAATATCTACTAGACTTCCAATGGGAACACTTGCTCAGTTAGATCAGTGCAAGGGTTGCACCATGGGGAAGTATGTAAAGTCCACCTTTCATGAAAAGGAGAACCGTGCTTCGGTGATCCTCGAGAGGATTCACACATACGTGTGTGGACCATTCTCGGTTGCTTCAACAACAAAACATAAGTATTATGTTATTTTTGTTTATGACTTTTCTCGTAAATGATGGATCTTATTCATGCAGAAGAAGGATCAAGCATTCTCAAAGTTCTGTGAGTTTAAAGCATTGGTGGAGAAAGAGTCGGGGAAGCAAGTGAAGGCTCTGAGGAGCGATAATGGCAGAGAATACATCTCTAATGAATTCAAATACTTCTACAGCAAAGAAGGAATTCAAAGATAACTCATAACGCCTTATAACCCACAAAAAAATGGGGTCATGGAGAGGAAGAACAGAATGATCGTGGGTGCAACACGAGCGATGTTGCATGATCAGGGCCTACCAATGCATTTGTGGGTGGAAGCATGCAACACTGCGGTTTATGTGAAAAATTGTTTTCCTTATAGAGTACTTGGCATGAGTACACCTGAAGAAGCTTTCACTGGTAAGAAACCTGATGTTTCTCATTTTAAGATTTTTGGCTCATTTGTTTATGTGCATGTGACCAAGAATGCCAGGAAGAAGTTGGAGCTGACTGCTGAAGTTGGGATATTTGTGGGGTACATAGAAACACCCCATAATTATCATGTGTATTTTCCTAACAGTAAGATGATTGTTATGCGATGGGATATAAAATTCGATGAGGGTAAATCCATGCGATTGTCGCTTGAGAGGGAGCTAGACTTGCATGCAGAGGAGGAACTATTGGTTCCCAAAGATGAGTCTCAAGATGTGGATCAACCACATGAGGAGGTTCATGGAGTGGATGAAGCCACTCATGCAGAGCCATCCATCAGAAATGGAAGAAAGTGCACCACAGAAGTTGATAGATTGAAACTAGATGTTGCACAGAATGTAGGAGCCCCTATTTCACAGCGCAGATAGAGACAGTCTCCTGATCTATTTACTGGATACATGGCTCTCATGAGAAAATGTATTGTGACTGAACCATCTTCCTTTCAGGAAGAAGTGTAGGATCCCACTCGGGTTGATGCAATGGTGGAGGAGTATGACTCCATTGTCAAAAACAATGCATGAGAAATTGTCCCAAGACCGATCGACAAATCAATGGTAGGTTCGAGATGGATCTACAAGGTAAAGCAAGTTGTTGATGGGAGTGTGGAGAAATACAAGGCCATATTTGTGGCCCGGGGCTTCTCACAGATCAAGGGGATAGATTATGATGAAAACTTTGCACCTATCACAAGGTACTCTTCCATAAGATCCATCTTTGTACTCTCAACGCAGGTGGGATGGCATATTCATCAAATGGATGTAAAAAATGTGTTTCTCAATGGGATCATTGAGGAAAAAGTGTACATTGAGTAGCTAGAATGTTTTGATACCTTTGACAGGGAGTCACATGTGTGTAGACTCAAGAGAGCGTTGTATGGGCTGAATCAAGCACCTTGTTCTTGGTACACTCGGATAGACATATATTTCCCCAGACTGGGATTCACCAAAAGTGAAGCAGATGCAAACCTATACCAAATTGTGGTGGAGGGTAAGATTTTAATCATTATTCTTTATGTTGATGATTTAATACTGACTGGTGATGAGAAACTGATACACTCATGCAAGGAGGACCTTGTAAAGGAGTTCGAGATGAAGGATTTGGGCCCCCTTCATTATTTCCTTAGATTGGAAATATGGCAGCGAGATGGTGAAATTTTTCTGTCTCAAGGCAAGTATGCAAGGAAGATACTGGGTAAGTTTCACATGGAGGGTTGCAAACCCATGGATACTCCTCTTCCAGGAAACTAGAGGAAAGAGGATGCTACTTCTGGAGAGGTAGTGGATTCTACTATCTATCGATAGTTAGTGGGTTCGCTAATGTATCTATTGAACACGACACCAGACATTTTCTATGCGGTTAACCGGTTGAGTCAAGTGATGGTTAATCCTAACAAGCTCTTTTGGAAGGTAGGTAAGCATGTCCTAAGATACCCGAGGGGCACATCTGAGTATGGATTATGGTACAGACAGGTGCATGAGGTGAAGTTGCATGGCTTCACAGATACAGATTGGGCGGGCAACCCAACGGACANACTGGTAAGAAACCTGATGTTTCTCATTTTAAGATTTTTGGCTCATTTGTTTATGTGCATGTGACCAAGAATGCCAGGAAGAAGTTGGAGCTGACTGCTGAAGTTGGGATATTTGTGGGGTACATAGAAACACCCCATAATTATCATGTGTATTTTCCTAACAGTAAGATGATTGTTATGCGATGGGATATAAAATTCGATGAGGGTAAATCCATGCGATTGTCGCTTGAGAGGGAGCTAGACTTGCATGCAGAGGAGGAACTATTGGTTCCCAAAGATGAGTCTCAAGATGTGGATCAACCACATGAGGAGGTTCATGGAGTGGATGAAGCCACTCATGCAGAGCCATCCATCAGAAATGGAAGAAAGTGCACCACAGAAGTTGATAGATTGAAACTAGATGTTGCACAGAATGTAGGAGCCCCTATTTCACAGCGCAGATAGAGACAGTCTCCTGATCTATTTACTGGATACATGGCTCTCATGAGAAAATGTATTGTGACTGAACCATCTTCCTTTCAGGAAGAAGTGTAGGATCCCACTCGGGTTGATGCAATGGTGGAGGAGTATGACTCCATTGTCAAAAACAATGCATGAGAAATTGTCCCAAGACCGATCGACAAATCAATGGTAGGTTCGAGATGGATCTACAAGGTAAAGCAAGTTGTTGATGGGAGTGTGGAGAAATACAAGGCCATATTTGTGGCCCGGGGCTTCTCACAGATCAAGGGGATAGATTATGATGAAACCTTTGCACCTATCACAAGGTACTCTTCCATAAGATCCATATTTGTACTCTCAACGCAGATGGCCTGGCGTATTCATCAAATGGATGTAAAAAATGTGTTTCTCAATGGGATCATTGAGGAAAACGTGTACATTGAGTAGCTAGAATGTTTTGATACCTTTGACAGGGAGTCACATGTGTGTAGACTCAAGAGAGCGTTGTATGGGTTGAATCAAGCACCTTGTTCTTGGTACACTCGGATAGACATCTATTTCCCCAGACTGGGCTTCACCAAAAGTGAAGCAGATGCAAACCTATACCAAATTGTGGTGGAGGGTAAGATTTTAATCATTATTCTTTATGTTGATGATTTAATACTGAATGGTGATGAGAAACTGATACACTCATGCAAGGAGGACCTTGTAAAGGAGTTCGAGATGAAGGATTTGGGCCCCCTTCATTATTTCCTTAGATTGGAAATATGGCAGCGAGATGGTAAAAATTTTCTGTCTCAAGGCAAGTATGCAAGGAAGATACTGGGTAAGTTTCACATGGAGGGCTGCAAACCCATGGATACTCCTCTTCCAGGAAACTAGAGGAAAGAGGATGCTACTTCTGGAGAGGTAGTGGATTCTACTATCTATCAATAGTTAGTGGGTTCGCTAATGTATCTATTGAACACGACACCGGACATTTTCTATGCGGTTAACCGGTTGAGTCAAGTGATGGTTAATCCTAACAAGCTCTTTTGGAAGGTAGGTAATCATGTCCTAAGATACCCGAGGGGCACATCTGAGTATGGATTATGGTACAGACAGGTGCATGAGGTGAAGTTGCATGGCTTCACAGATACAGATTGGGCGGGCAACCCAACGGACAGAAAGAGAACATCATGGGGGATCTTTAGTATCAGATCTACAATTGTTTCTTGGCACAACAGGAAATAGAGATYCGTGGCACTCAATTTAGCGAAATCAAAATACATGGTAGCAAGTCAAGTTGCATGTGAGGCTATCTGGATGAGAAAGATCTTGGTTGGTTTGTTTGGTTCTCATTTAGATCTGAAATTCATTCATTGTGATMATCAGAGTTGCATTAAACTCTCAATTAATCTTGTTTTTCATGATATATCTAAGCATATAGATATCCGGTATCATCATCTCAGAGATTGTGTGCAGCGGAAGATCATGTTGCTTCAGTACATTCCTACGAAAGATCATGATGCAGACATTCTGACGAAGGCGCTCACCAAGAGAAAATTCKAATACCATAGAGACAGGATTGGGGTGAAGGATAATCCATTTCTTRTTGAGAGGGAGTGTTGAAAAGTCAACAAGAAATGTGTGTCTAATTTATTTTTCCCTTAAATAAATTAGACAATAAATATTAATCTATTATCTCATAATTACTTGAAAATAGTTAACTGAAATGGAAAATCAGTTAGCTATAGGAAATTCGAGTTCAAAGGTTGACTGGTGGGAGATGGAAGTCGAATTAGTTGTAACTAAGTGACTTGAAGTTGTAACAGAGTTATAAGTGTAGTTATGTGAGTTGTAAAGTAGTTTAACTCAGTTAAGTGAGTTAAGCTCAGTTGTACTAGTTGTAACTRAACTTACACTAGTGAGAGATCAATGAATTAATTATTTATTAATTCACAATTAGTGATCTCACATGCAACTGAATATTTACCACCGTTAACTACATGCATGTCAGATCCAGTGTAGACCTAGTTGATATAACATGTGAAAGGGATAGTTTGGCTATCAATTGTGATTTGAGTGAAGTGCACGCATGCAATCACACACACAGTGGATGTGCCCATGAGCAATGTGCAGCCTGGGCAAGAGGTACTCGAATCATTTTGCAGGTTTTTTCCATTTTAGGGATTGCGCAGAGGAGGCAGGCTGTCTGGAGGTAGAGAATTGGAACATGTATTTGTTGATTTTTGTATGAAAGTGAGACGATTATATTGTACTGAGAGCTCTTGGATTAGAGTTTTGTATGAGATTGTTTCATGATCCATTATATACATAATATATGATAGTGGGGTTTTTAGCTTTATGATTTCTCGGTAAAACATCTATGTTATGTGCGATTGATTTTTCTTCTTGATATTGCAATTGGCAATTGTGTTTTAAATTTCGCAAGATTTATAGTAGAAGCAATTCTATATTTAACAATGGCATAAAATTGTTAGATCAAGCGAATCTAGGCAATACATAATTTGTATTGAAATTTCTACATAATTTGAAAAGAAACCTAATAATAGCTTAAACCTTAACAGTTGTAGCACTTGTTCCATAGTTGGGTCGGGCTTTGGCCAACCTACAACTTGCACTATAAAAATTCCAACATCTATTGTGATTCAAAAATCAATCAATGTGTAGAGATTTAGACAGACGCATGTGTAGGTCAAACACATTGTTGGAGATGTAATTTAGCACATGTCTTGAGTTTTTTTTATCTCTCCTCTGATTATAGTAAGAATCATCTCAGCAAATGCATGAATGTGCCTCTCTCTCAAATGGTGGTTTAACATTGCAAAGTTTGGAATCACACGATTGTTACGTTGTCTTTTCAAAAAAGATAAATTCGTTGATTAATGAGTGATATTGACCCTTGGATTTTCAAAGAGACGAATTTTATGAAGCATTGCCCTTCCATGGAGGTCAACGATTTCATTGTTCATGATTTATATGGATGTAGATGCGATTTTTGAGTGAAGAATATATGTTAGAGGTGAGAATGTCTCAATGTTTTGAACCCTAAAGCAGGTCCATATTCATGAGAACTGGAACAACTCACAATCTTTTCATATGGTTGTTCTAATAGATTAATACATTTGAAGTTCAACTAAGAGATGATTAATCATAAGATTAGGCCGACTATGGTTTCAATCTATGAATAACGGTCTAGAGGAATTTTTAAGATATTGTATAAATGGTTTCCAAGATTCCTTCAGTTTTAAACCATTGTCTCAATTAATGTTATTATGAAATTTTTTTATTTCTATGGCCTCTCTTATTTTTCTTTTATAATAGTGAGGGATCATATTTTTCTTATAACAACTCAAGGGGTTCATTACCTTTATTTAAGTCAAGACAATTTTTTTTTCATTTGCTAGCTTTATTTTATGCTTTTGTTTGTGTAAGGTCCCTAAAAATTTAAAAATAGGCGAGCACTCTCAGACTTAGTATTTGCAAAAAACATCAACACTCGTTATTCTATGATTGTCATTAAAAGAAAATTTTGAAATAAAATCTAGAGTTTTGGTCATATTGCTTGCCTTCCCCTATCTTTTGTTACGTATTCCAGTGCAATTTAATTTTACTTACTCGGTCATATAACTTATCTCTTTTCATTTAGTTTTCACGCCTTCACTTTTGGAATTTGTTTGTGATTTTAATTTATTATTTACCTTTAGTTAGATCTTCAAATATTCCAACATAACAAAAAATATGGAGAACACTTACAATGTTTTACTTTGAAATTAATTTAATTTCTTACTTTAGTTTTTCTTTTACAGTTCATTTGCTTTCAAGGTTTTCTTCCAAAACAAAAGATACAATCATCTTGTAAAAAGCATAAAACATGCATAAAAATGAATTCACTTATCTTTAAAAAATTGTTTATCCTTCCTTGTAGTCACTTCTATGTTAGTACTTGTAAGGAAAACACTAGGAAAACATAAAGGAAGTTGAATACCTTTAGAGCTATAAACTGAGGTTCTAATCCCACCTAGCCTCCCATCTAGCCCACAAGAGTGAATGATACTTGATGCTTGAATATATAGTTTTGGGTAGTAACACTAGCATTGATCTTATCTCAAGATGGGGTATGACTATAGTTATGATTTTTTTAGTCTATTATCTTTGATATTTATGGTTTGTCGATTCTCAATGGTTTTTTATACCCTTATGGAAGTATCATGGAACTTTTTGATGCTCACAATTTTCTTTTTTAACTTTCAAGATGATTATTTTATTAATCATGAATCCATCCCTTTGGTTTGGATACAAAAATGCAACTTGTTTATTTTAGGTAATTGAAAAAGTTACAGTTTTTTCACAAGGATAAAAAAAAAGTAAAGAATCTCAATGATTGTGATAACAATGATGAAAGTGTGCTTTTGGGAATGATGTAAATAATTAAAAAAAATCCACTAAGAGCAATCTTATAAGAAATTTATTTAAAGTTGTGATTTGTGTTGCAAATAATGCCTCGCCAGTAAAGTTGATAGATTAAACACAAGTTAGAAAAATATCTAAAAGATGATCAAGAAGCACAACACAAACAACAAGATCTCAAGATTTTTTTTATAAAGTTTTTTTAGACAAGGACAAGGAAATCACTTGTCTAAAAATGCATAGTCAAACCTTGCTATGCAATGTCCCTTTTTGAGTGAGGACTCCAGAGAGGATGGCTTAGTAGTCTAAACATCCCCTTTAGACTATAGCCAGGAAGAAACATGGAAAATTGTTCATTTGAAGTCATTTCATTAGGGAAATGTTATAATTTGAAAGTGACATTAAGTGACTAAGTGGAAAAGGGTAACTAAGCACTTAAGTGAATATTAAATAAAAAAGATTCGGAAAAAATCTTAAGTGAAAAGTCAATGAAGAATTAGGGTTTCAGTGGATATAAGGAGAGGAAAAGTGACCTAATGGGTCATTATTGATGATTTGAGAATTGAAACCAGAGCTTTGAGGAGAAACCCAAATTCAGGCGAATTTGAGGATACTTGTGGATTCCAGGAGGAAGACACCGAGGGATTGGATTCGGTGTTGAGAGACACACCCTAGCCAGTTGAAGATACCACATAGGTTTTCCATTACTTTCATTGTAGATCTACAATCGGATTGAGTGTGGAGATTAGAGATCAAGCTCCAACAGTCAGATTCCAGCGTGAGTTCTAAAGGAGACATCGAAGGTATAATGGGTCTCTCTTCCTAAGGTGGCCTAGAAAACCTAAACACTCATAACCCATTTGATATCAGGGGAAGGCGCTTCATTTGAGCCATCCAACACAATTTTTTGATCCTTCTAACCATCATAGCATCACATTCAGTCAGTGGAGTTGCAGTGTGTTTGACAGACATAGGAGAGATCACAGATTCTCAAATCTACTCATCTAGGGGGATAACGAGCCAGATTCCTTCTGACCCATTGGAGAGGGAGGAAAGGCACTCCATTCGAGATAGGTTCCATCAAATTTTGATGGGGGAATATACTTGGGAAACTCTTTTAGCATTAGCCAACATGAGGGTATTCCCAACAATTGGAAATATTACTTTTGATAGTGACAGAGAGATCCATGAGCCTAGCAGTAGCAGATCCATCCAGGGTTAGTCTTCTAGAAAAGAAGGCAACTTCATTGGGAAAAATATCATCATATTCGGAGGAGTCTTGATCGTGCATGCATCAGATTCATCTTCCGACAACAAATCCAGTGCTACATGTAACAGTAAACCCACACATTTCATAGATTGGGCTTGCATGCCAATGATCTAGCGACACATGTTAGTTCTAGGTGTTGTTCCATGCTTTTACTAGTATTCCAGTATAGATCTAGTCATTTGAAGGTCTAATTGAAGATTGGTTTTCTTATTTTTACATGCATGCAATATGTGTGTGAAGTTTTGTACATGCATGTCATTATTGTAATTGCTTGACTACTCAATATATCTTAAACAAGTTGTTCCACCTGAAACCACATGCAAAATCACCACGCATGTTAAATTCAATTTATCAAACGTAGTCATAAACCTAAATAACCCATTAAACCACCCAAAGAGTATCAAATCTATGACAAACAGGGTCAGTAGAGAGTTAATATCCAGATCTACAGATTTGGGATATTACAAGTGGTATCAGAGATTTAGTCATGCCAACCTGTGAATAAAGTTTCCATGAGTTCAATAGATAACCCAGGGGGCTATGAGCATATAGGTGATAGATTCGTTACTTAAAATAATCACAGAGAGAGAGGAGAGGAACAAGATCATATTATCCGCCCTTTCCTCATAGTTCAGAGGAAGAGGCACAATGGGAAGCAGAAAGAAGGGCAGAGCGTGAGGCAGAGCTTGAGGCAGAGAAGAGGATGGGAGATGGATATGAAAAGCTAGAAGGCAGTGGAAAAGCACCCATGGACCTAGAAGTGGCCTTCATGCTGGTTCTTAACAATTTGGTGATCAATCAACAGGCCACGACTCAGTCTTTGGCATAGATGACAGATAGATTAGCTATTGGGAACATTCCAGGAGAAATGTCCTCCATGCAACACAAGGGAACTCAGGGACAGGTAGTATACCCCATTCACCTACTCACACCTACACATCATCGAGTAGGATTCCTAGACCACTATTCCCTATATTTGAGTGGGCACTTCCAACAACAACACAACAACCACTAGCATAGAGACCGACCACACATGAAGAGGATATTGTTGATTACAGGAGAGAGTATGCAGCCCTAGGGCCAAAGTTCCATAATGACATGACTTTAGTAGAGTATTATGGACTTAGACTCAGGAACCGTCCTAGAGATCCTTAGAGGGGAGGACAACAACAGTAGCAGCAGGGAAATAACATGGACTTCATTCGGAAAGTAGGGAAACTCACTATACCCTCTTTTGATGTATCATACAGATGTACTGCTAGAGCTTGGGTACAAAAACTTGACACATACTACAAGCTCAACCAGATGATAGAAACCAAATCCATCAATTTCTCTACTTTTCATTTGAAGGGAGAGGCCCACGAGTGGTTTCACCATGGACTAGTGACATTGGGTCACAGTCACATCACCTCATACAAGGAGTTCATAGGGAGACTTATGGATAGGTTTGACAGTAGGGATCCAAAGATCCACTTCATGGACTTATCCCAATTGAGACAAATTGGTACACCTGATGCATTTATCCCAGAGTTTCAAAGAATAATCGTGATAGTGAAATACATTTCAAAGCCTAGACTGGTCATTCTTTTCAAAGAGGGTCTCAAAGAACCCTTGAGAGGATGGGTGAAGGCTTACAAACGTCACATTCTATAGGATGCCATCCTACACACTAGAGATCTAGCAGACTCGGTGTCAAAAACCAAAACTTTTTCCAAACCCTTTGTGCCACATAAGGATGGGGATAGGAAACCATTCCAAAGAAAGTGGAAGGGTAAGGAGAAGTTGGATGATGATACGAAGCATGAGAATATGAGGAAGAAGCTATGTTTCAACTGCATAGATCCATGGATCCCCAACCACAGCTGCATGGGAAAGGGACAAATACAATACATTGAGGTTGCAACAGACAATGATGAGGAGGAACATGGTGGTCAGGAACATGGTGGTCAGGAACATGATAGTGAGTCCACTAGATCATAGGAGGAGCCATTGCATGAAGAGCAGCCTCCAAGGAGACCATTGACACCGATAGAGCCACAACCTTGCAAGAAGGCGAAGCGACGAGCACTAGTGAAGGGAGGAGTCATAACAACCCTTTCTAGAGTCCCTAGGTATGACACACTTAGGATCAGAGGGACTATTCAAGGACAACACGCCATTTCCTTGATCGATGGTGGGGAAACCCACAATTTCATTGAAGTTGCACTGATAGCTTGGAGAGCACTGCAAACCAACGAGTTTGAGGATTTTTATGTTGCAGTAGTTGATGGTCACATGATAGAGTGTTTGGATTGAGTTCAAGACTTAGAGGTACATATGGAAAACTACACAGTGAAGGATACATTCTATATGGTTGACCTTTTTGACACATATGTGGTATTGGGAGTCCAATGGTTGATCACCTTGGGAAATATTTCTACCAATTACTAAACACTCAAGATGAGATTCATAGGCACTGAGAGGAAGAATATTATACTGAGGGGTATGTCGACAGGGGAACCCAGGACAATGTCTGCAAAGAGGATGGAGAGGATCTTCAAACATGGGGGAGTAGCATATGTATTGGAGTGTGTGATGAATATTTTCCAGGTCCTAACAAGCTGCTAACTAGGTATGTCTTTGACCTCAAGTTGGCTCTAAGTTTCAACTGTCAAACAAGGGTTTGGTGTTGTTTTATAACATCAATCTGTTCAATAAATTCTTTATTGTTCTGTTACGGTTACATAGGCCATTAAGGTGCTCTAGCATGCAGTTTTGTCACAATATGTTAGCACATGCATACCATAAGCTATATAACACACCTAGAGATATTTTAGAGCTGAAATAATGCTATTCTAAACACTAACATACATGAAAATGAACATAGGTATTTTTGTTCAACATGACCCTGGATAACCCCCCCCCGGGGGAAACCAATTTGGAATGGAAGTATATATAAGTGGTGTCTAAATCATGATATACAACAACAAATACTATATTATGGAACCTATATACAAAGAAAGCTCCTCTCAAGATGTGCCAAAGGATCCAAGGAGATATGCGCCCAAGCTTAGTGTGCCCTCTCCTCTTGTTTCCAAATCCACTGAAGTGAAGCGCCCTTGACCGTAGATTCTCTGAAGAAGAAAACCTTGCACCACAATGTGCTCTAGTATGCTACCTCTTCACTGAGACACTCAGATCTGACTTCCTCCAATTGTAGATGCTCCCTGCTAGGTGTGCACCCTCCTCCAAGAAAGTATGATCACCATCAAATAATAGGGACCCAAGTTCCCAAAGCTCCTCCATGCAAGGAATCACTCTAGCTGCCCTCTTCCAATGCCTCCATTCTCAATATCATGCTCCTCAATCTTCTCAAGTGAAAAAACAAGTGAATGGAATGATCTCTCCTTTTCCCTTGCGCCCTCCTTAAGGATGCATAAGGAAACCTAGAAAGTGAGTGGATGAGATCATCTCATCTCATCCCAAGTCAATGGTTGAGATCATCTCAAATGAAT
>JZKD02S0431780.1:0-17773 GCA_000966675.3 Picea glauca
CACACAAAAGGAATAGGGTCCAAATTATTGTTAAAAATGGGCTATGAAGGTAAAGGGTTAGGCAAGCATGCACAAGGCATTGTTGAGCCTATTGTTGTTGAAGAGAGACCTAAATGTTGTGGTCTTGGTTATGAACGAATTAATGGAGCAAATTCCAAAGTTGAGGAAACAAATGGAAAAATTCCAAGAACGAATTTCGTTTCAAGTTCACCTCTTCAAGAAGGTTTTCAAGGTGAAAGTTCAAGAACTTTTGTTGAAAGTTCAATCTCTTCAGCATGCAAAACTTGTGATCAAGATGAATGCAAGTGTGTGAAACAAAAGAGTTGTGATAGCCAAGAGGACAAGAGAAGATTTGTTAGTCTTCAAAAGAGAGCTTGTAACTCTTCCAATTCACCTCCTCAAAGCGGCGAAAAAGGTGAATGTTCAAGGTATAAATCTGCCTATAACTCAGTTGCTTTTGATTATGTTAAGCATGATAAATCTGCATGTAAAAATGGAAGAAAAATGCCATGCACATATTGTGGTTTGTATAACCATCATGTTTCAAAATGTTGGAAAAGAATGTCCATTTTCAGGAAACTTTCCAAGCAAAGGCAACATGAAAAGAACATGCAAAAGATTTGCACTCATTGTCAGAAGAGGGGTCATATCATTGACCAATGTTGGACATTGCATCCAACCTCTCATCCACAGCACAAGAAGCAATTGGATAAAAATATTGGCGAGAATGGAAGAGGAGATTCCATCATTGATGTGGGTCAAGATGATTCACAAGAGGACGATTTTCAGCAGAAGAATTCGCCATTGAGTTGGCTTGGTAAGAAATGGATTGATCTCTTGCGTAAGTAAGGCTTGCATTATTTCTGTATAGATGTACATTTCAGCCTTAGCTATTCACTTTTGTTTAAGTTGACAAGTTGCAGCAGTTTGTCATATTTTGGTAGAGGCAAGTTTGCATGAGAATGCAATTTCTTTTGAATGCATACTTGTGTTGTACCACCTCATCAAGAACATGCAAAAGAGGGGTATGCTGTCCATTTTGTTACAGCCACATATGCTTTTCATATTCAGCTCATTAGTACCCACATGATTTGGGTTTGAGTACCTATGCTTCTATAGGAAGGAGAGTTGAAGAAGCTATGCACATGCATATGGTTTTGTGAGTGCATAAACAATGAACTTGATGTTAGTTCATCATGGATGAGTCATGATTGCCGCATGATTGTTTATCATGATTTAGACTTGTCATTTTGGAAGGTTGAAACATTTCACATGAGTCTCGACTTGTGTAGATTTTATCTTGGCGACTATGTTGTGTCGTTCATGGTTTTCGACTTGTGTTTAATCGATTAGGTTGGATGGCTTGTAAGTCAATTTTTGAGTACACTAAAATGCAGGAAAACACCATGTGCTTTGAGGAAGCACAAGCGGCGACAGTTGCTTGAAGAGAAAAAAAAAAAAGATTTTACTATCATTATTTTCAGTCTTGTGTCGATTTGTTTTCAAGATTGATGGTTTTCTTGGCTTGTGACAAGATGTCACAAGAAAGTTTTGCAGCCATTGGAGAGCGGATTGTTGACGTCAAAGAGTTCACAAGAGGGACTTGATTCTCAGTGGGAAGGTTGGCAGTCTTCCAAGAGCAGAGAGAACAGTGGGTCAGCAGCAGCCAGAGAGCAGTGGTTGAGGGACATAGCTAGTTGCAGTGCAAGGCATGTCAAAGTACCCAGGTGATTGTCGAAAATACTTTTCAAGTAGAATCAGATGATAGAACTTGAAAGCAGAAGGGTATTGAAGCTCAGATCGATGATTATAATCTTTTTTGGGTCCAAAAGCCTTTCAGTGGGAAGGCATGATCAGAATCTGGACCAGGGGTCTAAAATTTGCTAAAATTTCAAAGTGATCAGAATGCGACGAAAACAGTGCCATTGTGTTCGTCTCGTTCTCCTGATTCCGGCGGTATATTTATTTTCGCAAACGGAGTCCGTATGGAGAAGTTATTGCGATCTGTTCGAATCGCCAAACAGGGAAAAAAAGAGTGCTGACTGGGCAGGCCGTACAGCTGACGTGGCATATACCATACAACTGACATGAAGGCTATACAGTGATGTGGCATGATGGTACACCCATGGCAGCTGACGTGGCGACCCTGCTGACGTGGCAAGTTCTGATTGGTTGATGGTGGTCGAATTATATTTGGACACGTGGCATTTTTGAAATTGTAGGGTGCCACATGGCCCAATCGAGGGCTGCCACGTGGCACCCCATTTGTTGGTTTGTGAGTTGGTTTGAAAACTTATGAGGCCGCGGGGTTTGACCCCCGGACCTCCCCACTACACAAAGCTTTAACATTAATCCGCCAACCACTCCGCCACATGTTATTTCTTGTTTAATATATGGTTTTTAATTAATTTGAAATCGCATATGATTTCAATCGGCGGGCGGGTCGGGCCAGGGCTAAGCCCCGGCCCGAGGTTTCATCATAACCCATATGACCAAGCATATGTAAACGGCGAGCGGAGGGTATTTTAACATTGCAACACGGTTCTATGTGTTTAAACATATGACCAATTCGTTTATTGAAAAGGGCGCGGGGATATTAATATAATAGCCCGTGGTTTTGGTAGGTTACATGTATTGTAATGTGACCACATATATTTGGTGCACGCGGTTTAAACAATTTTTAAATGGTTGTAAAACCATATTATACGACCATTGTTTATATTTTTGTGTGGGTGCGTTATTGCGTGGGAGTCCAGCCCATGGTTTTGGGCGCCACAAACCCATGTGACCATAGTTATATACGCGCGGGGGTTTGAATGGAGTTTGGTGTTATTTCAAACGGTTAACATTATTCCGGTTGGACACTTGTCAACTTTTGGTTTAACAATGGAAACAGTTAGCCCTTTATGCGCGGGGGACGTGGCCATATGGTCCCCCCATGCACCCAACACCTCCGCCTTGGGGGGCTTTAGTTTCGTTAACCGTTCGACAAATTGGTGCGTTTTGAGGGACGCGCGTGGGTGCTGAGTTTAGGCACCGAAAATGCTCAGAGGCTAGGTTCAGTCTTCCAGAGGTGCGAAATGGCGAACAGGTGACAGCAAGCTTGAAGGAGAAAAATGGCAGAATGCATAACTTCTTCAGTTTTTGACCAAATCAGGTGCTGTAAAAGCCCAGCTAGGGGTTTTTGGATGTTCTGAGTCCATTGGTGATGTTTTCATAGGAATTTTGAGACTTCTAATGCAGGTTTTTAACCATTGGAGTATGAGGAAGCTCTAGGGAGCCTTAAAGCCCTCATTGTTTGAGGCATTGCTTAGATGAGCCCATGTCCATTTTCTGAGACTGAATAGTCATTTCTGACTGATTATTGTGCTCTGAACACATTGGGATAGGTTTCAGATCCATTGGAGGACTTCTACAGGTATTTCTGCTCCATTGAAGCTCAGGGAAGCTTGGAGGCCACATGTAGAAGAGGTCATTACTGGATGAGACAAGATCCATTTGCAGAGTTTTAACAGTCAGTTTTGGGGTTTTTATGTATTATGAATCCAATGGTACAGTCTATAAATCCATTGGAGTTGAGAAACATCTTTTAAAAGAGAATTTGAAAAACTAATCCCAAAGAGCCAAGTCCATTGAAGGAGGCTCAAGGAGATGTAGCCCAGAGAGGGGTGAACTCCTTTATCATCTTGGTATTGCTGTGATTTTGATGTGTTATTTGCTGCATTTTATACTGCTGTGTATTTGTTTATGACACATATTTACTCTTTTAAAAGATCATTCCTCACACATATACATTGACAAGAAGAGACCAAGAACTTAACACATAAACCAACTTGCATATTTAAACACATGAAGCAAGGTCCTGTTAAGGTTTATTTTAATGAGGTAGAGGGTGCTTGCATAGCATAACAAGTCAGCCTTTTATTTTCAGATCATTGACACATCCCTATTCTCAACTTTTATTGTTTCAAAATGTGAGAACTTGATAATGTGGCATTATTTGGATGCTTACCCCTGAGATCCTACCTAGACTAAAAAATTTCTTTTGGCATCTCCTGTGGAGGAAAAAATAGTGCATTCTTAGAAATTTTTTAGAAGTGGTGGGATGAGAGATTGGGGTCATGGACCAAACTCATTTGAATTAAATTTGTGTGGACAATTTCCAAAGAAGTAGTCAGATCTTTCAGAATTCTTTTGAAGTACTTTGTGGGTACTAAAAAAGAAAGATTACTTCGACCTCCCCTATTCTAATAGAAATTATGTGTCTGAGGAGTGGCTTTGTGTGCAAGAAAGTGAAAATTGTGCAAAATATTTTAATAAGTTAAGTGTGAGATTGAAGCATGTGGACTTCCTGTGGTCCTTACAAATCTTCTTACCTAGCTTACTATGTGTCTTTGGTACAACCTTGTAGAATATTTAAAGCCCTAAAGGACTAGCAATGTGGACATATGGGTCCTTACAAATCCATGTGGACATATGGGTCCTTACAAATCCTTTAAACTCCCTAGCATGTTGTCTATAATAAGAAAGTTTTTGAAACTATCCTATAATTGTATACATGTGGGCATGTATGGGCCCGTTACTTGATCTTTAAAACTTTCCTAGAGTGTTGTCTAAACTAAGAAAGATTTTAGAAATTATCCTAATATTGCAAATATGTGGGCATGTATGGGCCCTTACAAATATTTTAAGATGATTTCCAAAACTAAGAGGAACCCTAGGGGGGCTTTGTCCTCTCCTAATGATTTTTTAAGGGAGATGAAATTTCCTTTCAACCACCTTTTCTGATTCCCGAGATCACACTAGGGTGCGGGGGAAGAGAATACGTGAGGGTTAAAATTGATTTCTAGTCCCAAATTAATTGATTGTGCTTGAAAAAACAATAACTTCAACTCAAAATTTTAAATTCCAAATGAGCCATCCATGTGGAAACAAAGCAAAGAGAAGAATAGTGATTCTTTTTACCCCTATGTGCTTATGTTAGCTAACCTTTATTGTGAGAAAGGACTCTAAGTGAAGTGTAGTTTCTTTACAAAGTGCAGGAAATTACAATATCAAGGCAATGGGCCCTCAAACCACTCATAAAAAACCTTACAATTTGCAAAAAATGAACTTATGCACGAGWTGTAGTTCTRACAGGCACACAGAGGGCACAAAATGTGTAGAATAATGAAGTTTGTTTCACRCAYAGTGTGCAGAGTGCGCGYCYGTGTGCCTTGAAATCCGTGCAGTTCCTRTCACACATCGGGCAAGAAATTTCCATGTGAAATTCTCTTGCCTTAGCTCTAAATTTTGACTTTGGAAGGCTGGAATAGGCCGGTTTTGGTACCTTCATATCAAAACAACTAAAAAKAAGTGCTCTTAAGACTTAAATAGGGAGGAATTTGAAACCGATCYCCARTATGGTCACCAATATATTGTGTTGGTTTTGTCACATGGGTGAGAAAAAATACAACAATTGCATGCTTAGTTAAGTCAGCTAAACAAGACATAGGTTTGTGAKTTGATTATATAGCCAAATACACATGAAATAAAAAAATAAAACTAAAAACAACAAAGAAATAAATGTTAGATAAGCTTGCAAGAACTAGAACMATGAAAAGAAAAAAATGACCAATATATAGCTACCAATGGATCAGTATATTGATAGGCTAAACACCGTAGAGAAAGGCAGGGACTTATGAATTCCCTCTTCCTCCTTGGGAGGGCTCTTGAGTTCCCCAATAGAGATCTCTTCTCTTCATGCAATGGCAAGTGACAATGGTGAATAAATACAATGCCAATCCTATCAAGAGGTGAGTGGAGTGGCCCTTGCTATAGTGCTTGAATGATTCAAAGAGAAAAGAGGGTTCTCAAAGAAGAATTCTTGCAGCATAACAATACCTTGAAGTTCTTATTTTTCTAGCACACCCATGACACATATTTATAGTGTCCATTCATGGAAATATATAATTGGCTCATAGTGTGAACAAGGAGCCTTTTAAGGCACTTCCTAGCCCTTGACCAGTCTCCAAGCTATATTTCTCTCAGATCTGAGTGTCAAATCGTGTTGGGGGTCGGACTAGAAGTGTTTGAGAGGTCAACAAGATTCATAAATGTGTCATTCATAGAAGTGTGTGGATTTTCTCGTAGACAATCGTGCATCTTGCGCACAATGTGCACTGAGGGCTATGTTATCCTGTGCACTATGCGCGGGCTTCCTTTTGTGAATTTGCGCACTTTGATTTTTGAACCAAATATATAGTTTTTTTCCTTTTTGATGGATTTTGGTGTTGTAGGTGGACTAATTGTTGCTAGAATTGATGTCTTTCTTCAATTGTTGTGTGAAATATTGTGGACGATTTTTCAGTGACAACAAGGACAAAACTAATATAATAATAGAAATTTAATAACTTAATATCTAAGGATTACTAGATGTTATTCATTTCCCTCTCTCAACCACTTCTACACTAAAGAGACACATCTCATAAGATAAAATATGTGATACAATTGAAAAGAAGGAAATGTGCATATATATAAATGGCTTAAATGATACACTCTTGTTATGTAGGCATATGTAAATGACCTACATGAACTAATTTTATACAAGCTACACCCTAGCTCTATGAACACCCTTTAAATGTACATTAATAAGGTGAATGAATATATCATTGCATGAATGGATGGCATGTGTAACAACAATGCATTGTTGTTATTCTCTAGTAACATGCAACAACACAAACCATTAAACCAAATTAGATAAAATTAGGAAGATCTTAAAATATATTAGAAGAATGAAAAGAACTACACAGGTGTAATATCCCCATTTTGGGGCATTATTACATTACAGAGTGTTATGCCTAACATAGTTTTGAGATAAGGGTGACAACGAGTTTGGGAGATATTGAGGGGTTTTATTGGGCCCAACTTGTATCGTTCATCATATTTCATCATCAAGGTCCATTCCGCAAAACTTGGCTTTGGTTTCATTGCATTTCGACGATTGTCGTAATTTTGAGTTATTATGGGTCATATTTTAATTAAATTCACTAAGAAGGTCATAATGGGCATATTACTTGGAGAAACCTCTTAGTGTAATAGCTAATTGGAATCGGGAGGAAGAGAACTACCGGATAAGATGACGAGAAGTGAATTTCAGTTGCCAGAGAAGCCATAAGGATGGATAAATCACTTTTTAGAGTTAAAATGGTTAATTAATTAATTAAGTGATTTAGTCAAGGATTAATAAAATAAAGAAAATGTCACTTGGAGAGAAAAGGTGAACATGGGGGTATAAAGGAGAGACAAGGGCCTCTATTCTCCGATGATGTTGATTGATTATTTTTTATTCGGTCCCTTGGCATGGTGAGCTCTTATAGTTTGGGGTTTTGAGGGTTTTGGTGACAAACACTAGGATCAATTTCAGTGTTGCAACGATACACCCTATCTAGTCATTTTGCAGGAAGATATCACTCTGATTTCTTCATTATGCTTCATTGTTAGCAGATTTACATTCAGTAGCTGAGTTTTCTTCATGGGTGACTATGTTTCCGGAGGTAGCAGTTGAGTCTGGGGTTTATAGATGGCGTCTTTCTTAGATAAGGTTGATAAATCCTTGTGGGGGTTGAATCTCATTATTCTGGGCACATTCCTTGACTGTTGGGTGCATATCTTGGCATGAGACAAGTGTATTTCTATGTGGACTGATATTATTGTTGTTTGGGGGATGAATTTCTTCAGTATTTGTAGAAAGGGGCCGAGTTCATTTCCGTTCGGGTCATTCCCTTGGGTTGGATGAATTTCCTTATGAAGTATCGATTTCCATAAGAGAGGGGATAGTATTTTTGGATAGGTGTTGAGACTTCAAGGTGGGGCAAATTTTGTTGAAGAAGAGGGACGATTTTCATCATAGGGAGGGTGTAGCTTAGAGCTGGGCCTGTATTTTCTGGTGGGCAGGTCGATCTCAGAGAGAGGGCCAAAATTCCTATTGCATGGGTTGATTTTCTTCTACAACAGAGTCTCTTTTTATTTGTGGAGTTCATATGCTCACCCTGTTGGGTATATTCTTCTTGGATGAGCTGATTTGGGCCTCTAAACTCAGTTATTATTGTAAACAGGCCAGAGAATGATAAATAAAGACAAACTCTTGTGATATTCTTTGTTGTCTTAGTAATTTTATTTACATATTATGTTGGTATCCTTGTTGTAATATCTGCATGCAAACTGAAAACCTTTTGTGGCATAAAACCATCCAATATTCCTTGAAAAATTCACAAAAACAACCAAACAACAACCTCACACACACAACAACAGTAACCATGGTTCATAGTTGGGTTGGAGGATGACCACAAAGAATTTGACACAATATCAACATCAAGGGTAATCTACAACTAGACAGAGTAAGAGGGTAATAGTAGTTATTGGGTGTATATACTGAACGTTGTCAAAACTCTAGAACCCATAATCCACTAAGGTCGACAATAAAAAATATTGTCTACAAACTGTTTGGTGGAAGATATAACCTATGAAACACACAACAAGCTACCAACAGTCACATATATGCATCGACAGTCCATAAAGAAGTACAATAACAACTCAAGAAGACAAATCTACTAAGTGTTTGGCGAAACACCACAACCAAAAGCACATAAAAATCTCAATGTTCCGATCAGATCTGGTAGGGGTATCTAACAACAAGAAGATATGGTTGATATTTTTGTTTCTAGAACAATTTAGTTGAAGATTTGAAGGAAAATCCGTAGATATATCTGAAGAATGAAAATAAATGCCAAGGAGGTTAGGCTTGATCTCATTGCTTTCATGTATGAGCATGTGGAAGTGTTGAAGGTAGATATTTTTAATTGAAGTTAGGCCCTCCTTAATATTTTGCAATATGAAACTAGGTAGGTAGTGGAGAAAATTGAAGTGCAATACAAAAATAGAAAGCATGCTTAGATGAATGCAAAAGATGAAATTCTCCACCCAATTTAGGTAGGAATTTTTATGAAAGTCATAGCTTCCCCACATTAATGGGAATTTTGACCATGGAACTTTCCTCGTAAGGGGTTTTTCCCTTTTTGAGATCACTGGAATAGCTGAAATTTTGAAAAAATGAGTGAAATAGGATGGAACTTTATGTCATTGGAAAAAAAATGAACTTGCTTGAAAACTTGGATTTGTCCACTTATTAACTCACTCAAAACTTCCTCTGTCTTTGAGTTTTGAGCCCATTTATTTTCGTGCAACAATTATACTCTTAATAATATCACCCTTTGCATGTCTTAATAGCAATATTTAATAAGAATATGGACTATAAATATGCATTGATGTGTGATGGAAGGAGGGTGACACCACCCTCTCTCCACCATCTCTAGACACACTTCACAAGATAAATATTGTGATATGATTGAAAGGCATCCAAGAGGCATTTATAAATGGTGATTGAATGCTATAATAGTAATAATTAATTAGAACATTGACTATAAATATGCATCGAAGGGTGATGGAAGGAGGGAAATGATAAGCATCTCTCTCTCTCTCTCTCTCTCTCTCTCTCTCTTACATTAAAAAGACACATGGGTGATATTATGCATCACCTCTCTCAACCACCTCTACACTAAAGAGACACATGGGTTATGCTATGCATCACCCTCTCTCTGGAACTTCTACTCTAAAAGTACACATGTCATGAGATCAAATCTGTGATACAACAAAAAAGTGGGAAAGATGCATTTATAAATGGATTAAATGAATAAAAAGAGAATCTTTTTTTATGTAGGAACATGTGAATGACCTAGATGAACTACTTTTATATAACCTATACCTCATCTCTATGAGCACCCTTAAAATGTACATTAATAAGGTGAATGATTATATCATTGCATAAATGGATGACATATGTAACATTGATGTATTGTTGTTATGATCCTGTAACCTACAAAAACACAAACCATTAAACCAAATTAGATATACTTAGGTAGATCTGCACATATATTAGAAGAATGAAAAGAACTACATAGGAAACTAGGGTTGTTCTTTTGTTTCCAGAACAACTTGGTTAATGATCTGAAGGCAGATTTGTAGATATATCATAATAATGTAAATAAATTTGTGAGAGGCCTGGGTCAATCTCATTGCTACCATGGATGACTTGGTGAAAGTGTTGAAGGTAGATATGTTTAATTGAAGTTAGGTCCTCCCCAAGATTGTGCAATATGAAAATAGGTAGGTAGTGGAGAAAATTAAAGTGCAATAAAAAAATAAAGAATGCTTGGATGAATGCAAAAGAAAAGCATGTTGGTGTGTCTCGAAATATGTTCAAGAAAAATTCATAAGAAACTTTTCAACTATTTTCGTCTATTTCACTACTTCCTTTATCCTCATCACTCAATTGTTTTGTTTTGTGTTTGTGTTTGGGTGAGCGAATTATAAGCACGAGGGGGCCTTATATCAAGGAAATAAGATTAACATGTGAGTGCACTACACTAAATCATAGAAGAGAATATAATGGTAGATAAGGGGATGCGGGTGATTGGGATAGAAGAACCTTTCTTCTTGGATGCCAAGATAAGCTTGACTTAACCCTTTACAGGTGATTGGTGCATTAAATCAGAAATGGTGTTTTGTGTCCAATGCCAGAAACGACTGTTTTGTAGATTTTGAAACCCCAAGAAGCCTTTCGAGCCAGAGACGTCCCATATTCTTATGGCGATATCCCTATTTTCTCTTATGAAAATACATGCAATGTCTAATAATATCTTCTTTTCTTCTCTAGTAAGGGCCTCATAACTAATTTCTTGTATCTCACTCAGAGGTATCCAATTTCCTCATGCCAATAAGTTGTCATTGTTTACGCAAATAAGTGCCCCCAACACTTATCAAGATTTAACAACTTATCTGCCAAAGATTCGAATCCTGAGAGTAGATAGGGCTGACTGAAGGCATGACAATAGAAGAGCTCTAGAGAGTGTTGCTTATTAAGCCCATTTCACTTATAAATTGATGATTTTCATCTCTGGAGTTTGTGAGAACATTTGCTTCAAGATGTAATCAATATTAAGCTATATGAGTGGAGAAAACTTTGATCTGGCAAAAATGCATCAATGTGATCCGCACAATCTATATCATCTAAAATTCATACTGGGAAGAGGATAGATGCTTTTTAAGCCTCTATATACCTTCAACTTTATTGTTTATTTGCAGATCTGATATAGTCAAGCCTTTACCTAAATTTTCTTCCGATTGAAGTTAGAGTTGTTGTAATGTGAAGTCTTCATATTGAAGAGTTCTTCTACCAGTGTTGTCTTTCCTGTTTCACCCAACCCAACAGTCCCCACGACCCGAGATTTTCTTTCTCTTTGCTAACGCTGCAATAAATCTTCATTTTCAAAATCTTGCATTTTTTCATCCAAACTCTTTTGGAGTGATATTTGGCTATATTCAATGGTGTTTTCTTCACCTTTCTCAACACACTTTCAAATATTTGATCTAGTTAACTAAATTCACTTACAAAGTTCCTTAACATCACACTGTCTTACTCAATGCTCTACACCATTGGGACTTAGCTTGAAACGACTTATTCAGACAACAATAGAAAGAACATTTCTCCAATTCTCAATAGTAGTGGAGCCGTATTCTTGAGTTTGAAGGTCATATGTAGTCTTCTCTTCAAGTTTGTGTAGGGCTTGAGCATTCACTCCAACTTTTCCCTACGTCCACTGAAGCTCAATAAGCTTCAGCTTGTAAAACACTGGAATTATAGGAGCATTTGACTCCAACATCAATAGAAGCTCATTTAGACACCAGTTTGATTGGGTGTATCTGGTAGAGAAAATGGCCCATCATATCATGAGTACAATGAAAGTAGGAATTGTTGTTGTTGTTCTGATTAGTGGAGGTGGAGGTGGAGGTGGAGGTGGAGGTGGAGATGGATGCAACCATTGTCAACCCGTCAAACCTGCTTTATGCGTGCTTGTACACCCAATAAAATAAAAAAATGCTCCCATGGTTGTGTCATTAATAGGTTCTCCACTATTATAAGATGTTTGAGTTTGAGTTTTGCATCTGCCCATCCACGTTCCCCACTTGTATAATATGCTCAATCTTGGTTCAATTTTCGTTACAATTTCATGATACGGTAGACTTTGGGTTACTGTTTTAGCGTTTTATAATATTGTAACTTACTTTTGGGGGAGATGTGCGGCTTGGATCTATTGACTAGATGGACTCGATGCGGGTAGAGGTTAGACTAGGGTTTATGATTATAGGGGCTGATCGGTAAACCCCTAGGGTTTATTGAGGTATGTGATGCAATCCCTGTTGGTGGCCTAACAGAGGATCTGTGGTGGAGCCAGGGGAACTTGTTTAGATCGGATGAGGCCTACATAGATGAGCTTAGAAAGTACCACGATTCATTAATCCCAGATGACGTGAAGGTGTTTAAGGGCGGGGTTGATATGGAGGACCATGCATTGCATGGGATAGGCAACGTATGTTTGAGTGGGAACAAAGGTAAAAAAGTGATTGAGGTCATCAATGACCTCTTCGCTTGGGAAGCGGAAAAGGGAGGGGAAGTGTGTGCATTAAATTCCTCTCTACCAACAATCAAATCTGCAGAGGCTTTGGATGTAGAGCCAGGTTGTAAGGTAGACAAGGAGTCAGAATTGAATCTTTTCGTTTTAGAGAAGGCAAAGGAGAATGTGTTTTCAAGCTCTGGCGACGAGAGGAGATGGTTTAACAGGTCTAGTGTATCTCTTACTGGGAAGGAAGGGGCGGAGATAAGGGGGGAGGAAAACTATCGGGACTCTGTGGGAGGCATCGGTAGAGTGGCAGTGACAATGTCGAGGGTGAAGACATCAAACTTAGTAGGTTTAAAAATAGTTGTGAACAACAACAAGGAGGAGGTCGAAGTGCGAGCAGGTCCAAAAGCGTGGAGGGTAAAAAAGGAAAAACCCACATTAACCCTTGGCTAGGATATTGGAATGTTGGAAGCGAAAACCTTTACTGCTAGAGGGTTGGTTGGTAGATTTGGCTATTGGGCGATGGAAGCACGAGATATAAATGGCTGGGTAGTTGAGAAATGGGGTCCAATATTGGGTTATTTTTCGATGGTTTAAATTCTGACCTAAGGTTGGTACTGTTTTGTGTTCAAAAAATCAAAGGATGTAAATATGGTTTTAAAATTGGTATGGTTGGTGAACCAAGGCAACTTAATGCTAAAGCGTTGACATTGTTCTTTAAACCCAGATAAGGAACACATCTGTTTCAGACACTTGTGGGTTTTGCTACCTGGTTTCCTACTAGCTTTGTGGAGTTTGGAGGCTTTTAAGGATATTAGAAATGCCATTGGAAAGTTCTTGCACGTTGACTCAAAGCTTATGTCAGGTTCGGATAGGAGGGTGGGTAAACTACTTGTGGAATTTGATCTAAATGGTGGACTCTCGGTTGAAAGGGACATTGTTTTGAGGGGGAAGGTGGTATTGCAACATCTAGATTACTTGGGGGTACCATTTAGATGCGTAGTTTGTAAGGAAACCGAGCATCTGAAGTACCATTGTACTGGTATCAAATTGAAATATTCACCTGTTTGGGATGGAGAGGATGGCGATATCGAGTCGTTTATAAAACATGCAGTGACAAACCTTGATGATGTGAAATGGTCTGAATCCCTGCCTACTTTGGGTCTGGATAATGATGATGGAATCAGTAAGTCTTTAAATCTATTTTCAATCGTTAATTATACACTGCATGTTAGTGATTTATATTGGAGTAAGGATTTAGGGAAGGAGGTGCCCATGCTAGAGACTGAACCTAAGGAGAGGTTAAAGACTGATGGGATTTTTTTTTTAGAATATTTGTCGAAGAGGACAAGGGGTCGTTGGAGGAAGGGTTATAGGGTAGATTCCATAGGATCACCTCTCGGGATTGGGAGGGTGATGGAAGTGGAGGGTATAGGAATCTATGTGGAAAGGGCGATCCCTACACATTCAGGGTTAAAAGAGGATCAGATCTGTGATTAGGTGGAGGGGGGGGAACCTCTAGGAATGGAGGCTCTTTGTGCTTAGTGGGTAAAGGCGACCCTTTTGAGGAGAGGAATGTCGCTTTGTCTGGGGGTGTTGAAGTTAGTTCTTTGTCTCAGGATGGGAATATAGAGGGGATAATTGAGGGTAAAGGAATCGATGTAAATTCTTTGTCTTCACTAAACTTTGATCTCGGGAAGGTAAGGGTCAATGGTAGTCCGATCCGCGGGCTGCCTCCCCTGGAAACCCCTGTTGATAATCTGTTTGTGGGACTGGAGGGGAGAGTTGAGTATCCTCTAGAAACTACACAGGACGTGGAAGTAGGGTTTTCAGATTCACAGAGTGCAAACTGCTTACAGGACCCAAGTGTACTCTCTGAGATAGATGATTCGATTATAAACCTTATTCCGTCTTATAGAGATATAATTAATTGTTCACCTTTGCCGATTTTTGCTGGGGGGAATCTGTCCAAAAGACTTTAGCAAGGAATGTGAAGGGGGAAATTGGTAGGTGTAATCCTTCTCACACCGCGAAGGGAGAAGCTTCCTTATTGAAGGGAGTAGTGCATGGAGGCCTGGAGAAAGACTTATCTCCACTAAAAACTAGAAGTGCAAGAAAATTAGTGCAAGAGAAAGAAAATCGTGTTAGCCCTAGTGTTATGATGAGTGAAGGACCATCAAGGAAGTGGTAGTCCAATGGAAAGATACAACTCCAACATATGCCACTTGGGAACCATCTACCATTCTGCAACAATTTCCTCATCTCAAGCCTTGAGGACAAGGATGTTTTTAAGGGGGTGGACATGTTAGGGACCTAACCCCTCACATAGGTAGAACAATATATTTCCATGTAATAAATGCCAATATCAATAATGCCTAGTGTTAGCATCGGAAGTCGCTCCTGGATTGCTTGCAGGAGCAGAGCCCAACGCCCATCAGTTAATGTCACGATTTGTGTATGAAAGGGGTGACCGAATGGAAGTAAACTTGGACAATATTGTTTCAATTCTGAAACTAGGCCAAGCATGCATGGGTAAGTGAGGTCTTAGATAAACTTCAAACAGTGAGTTGTAATAAGGGTGAGTAGGGGGGAAGACTTGTGCAAGAAGAGTGCAAGGGTCTGTCATAAACAACAGGTTTCTAACAAACTGTAGGAGAAAGCATTTAAATATAAGATCTTCTTACATTCAAACATAGAAAACCAGAGAATACAATAATGCAACAATAAATCCTTTATCATAACATAACTACAATGATTTGTGCGAATCAGTCGATCATGAACTCTCTTAGTATAAGATGAAAACTTAGATGGAGTAGGAAAGTTGTTTGTCATAAAACAAGAAATATCATATACAGATGCACAACCAGAGAACTAGAATGGTTTTTAAAACTTTACAGTCGGGAGCTTCGCTCTACCATCGATAGATACAAAAATGGCAAAAATGCCTACATATACTCAAAACAACAACAAAAGCAAAAACAAGACGCTGCATTAAAAACATTACATCTGCATGTCTTCTGATAGTCTGCACATGCAGGCTAGACGATCGTGCGCCTATGAAAGACGCCATCTTAACTGCACGTGGCTCCAACAAGGGGAGTAGCTAATCCATTAAGTGCCGAGCTAGCGTGTGCAGACTTCCTTCAGCTAGTCGAGAACTCAGGCATGGCTTCTCTGGAAAAATGGGTACACAGGACCCTCTTGAGAAGACCACTTGCCAGACCCTCCATGCCTTGCAATTAATGGGTGAGGCGAGGCTTCAACCACCCTCTCTCTTCTTCATTTATTCCTAGCAGGTACCGAGATTTAGATCACATCGAATCGGTGTCTGGAGAACACAGTGCCCCCTTTCTGAAACTCAATCTGGTGCCTTTGGCCTCCCTTTGTACAACCCTTTCTACTTTCTTGAATGACCACAGGCCATGACCCTACACCTAATTTCTGGAGTGCTTTCAGCGTTTCGAGGTTCGCGAATAGGAAGGATCAGGTTTTCCTTATATTAAAATCGTGATGGGCAAAATGCCGAGAGGGTCTAACGGTCGCCATGCATTCCTCCAAGATGAACGAATGAGGTTGATTTTCGGCACTTTGGGACCCGAGTGGCCAAATGATAAACATTAGCACCCCTCCTCTAGGCTTGTTCCTGTACGACCAGGCGCCAAAACCACGGGCCCGATTCTGGGCGCTATCGACATTTCAGGGTTTGGGGTTTCGAGAAGTGAAGTGACGAGGAGCGCTTGCCCCTCGAACTCCCAAATGCCAACGTGACATGGATGTGCACTGCATGTCCTTCATATGAACGGCCCAGATAGTACGCTATTATAAAGGGGGCTACCCCCATTTGCAGGCTCGCTTGATGTGACTTGGTGCTAAGACCATGAGCTTGGCTTTGCAGATCACTTATCGACATTTCGGGGTTCGGAGTTTCGAGATGTGAAATGACGAGGGACTTTTACCCTTCAAACTCTTGAATGCCGATATGCCGACTAGATCTCGCACTATGTGTCGCTGGATCAGATGACCCAGATTTAGTCTCGGCATATAGTCTCTTTCTTTGACGCTATATATCGGTCAACTTGGTAGCCCCGATATCCCGATGACTGTTGATCTGCTCTTATGGATGAATCTGGGCCGTTGACAACGTAATTTCACCTGCTCACTTGATTGGAAGCCATAAAATGAGATTTTTCCATGCTGCACTTGGGCGCTCCTCGTGCAACCTGTAGACCTAGATGCTCTCGAGCCCAAGACAAGAATTATCGCTAACACCTAGCAATAAGGAAGAATAAGTCAAATGTTAGAAGGCCTAATAGAAGCTTCCGCTTCTAGAATGATCTTCCTCTAGATTGTTCTTTTGGATAGACATATTTAGTATAAATAGGAGTCGAGGGTATGAGAAGCTTTGTCTTGGATATTATTGTAATAGAGCTTTGCTCTGTTGGAGGTTTCCCCCTCGAAGAGGCAAGTGAACATTGCTCTCAGTAATCAAATTTCTCTTTCTGGTGTTATTATGGTATTATTGTGGTATTGTTCTGGTTATATCATTGTTTATCTGCCATTTCAAGCTAATTATTTTTGTTCTGCATACTATTTTATATCAGGAATACCACACAGAGATAAGTTGCCACCATTCTAGCCAATTCATTCACTCTATATTTTAATAGTTTCTATACATTTCTTTCATTAATAGAAATTGTGTATTATTTTATCCCTATGTTTCTTGCAATATCTTTGTGTGTTTCCTTATTATATCTCCATCTTCACTTCATTCTCAAAATAATCCAGATCAATGTATGAGTTTTTTGGAGGTTTAGAAGGAGTACAACTTTTTTCATAAAGCTTTTCCATGTGAGAAAATAACAATACTCTTATTTTTATCTTTATCACAATTTTTTAATAAAATATATATATATCTTTCAATCAAAATTTATGCTAATTTCAAGTTAAAATACCTTTAAAAACTTTGGTTTGTAGATTTCCTTGTTGGCCAATATTTCTCTTGAAGTATATTTGAAATTTTATCCTTTATGAGTCTACATTTTTTATATGTAGTAGCATGATATGACTTCTCTGCAATGCCATAGTTTTGACCAAATTTCAATGTACCAAGGGAAATTTATGGTAATTTCCCCAAAACTTATTGTTTTTATCCCTTTCAAGAGAACAAACTTGTACATACCTCCACATGTCCAAATTTTCAGATTTATTTTCTGAAATTTTGACTTGAAATATTATAATCTATATACTTTCTAAAGGAATTGGTGGCACTCAATTTT
>JZKD02S0431791.1:0-17773 GCA_000966675.3 Picea glauca
TAATGTGTTGAGTTGCTTCTCGACTGCAAATCTCCTCCCAAGGCTGACCTGCATTCACCAAAAGACAAACAAGAAACTACGAACATGCATTTTATATATGAATTAGTGGGTTAGATGTCATAACAAAATGTAAATCAAACATACAGATTGAACACATCATATGGCGGGACGACAAAAGTACTTGTTTATATTAATCTCACAAAGTCACTTACAAAATGAGATCAACGACTGCTCCTCGAACCCAGTCCTAGGCTCCTCTTCACCAAGCTCCAACTGCCTCCACGTATCCTTCTTCTCTCAAACTTCTCTCTAGAGAATGGGCATAGGCTTATGGATGAGGAAAAAGGGAAAGAATAGGGAATTCTGGCTCAAAACTCACAATGTGGTTGCAAATTCTTGCGATAAGGGGGGATTGTGAAATGGGCAGAGTTTCACTGCTTTCATGCTTCTCTTTGGAATGGGACACCAACACCTTCTTTTATATGCCAAAAAGATAGTTATTCGGTTGGGTGACGGGCTATGGGTGGTCAATTGGTTAGGAAACTACCCAAAAGCATGTATTCCCTTGCAACTTTTTATGTTTTGCAACTTTTGTGGGTATACGCAGGTTGTAATGGTGCAACTAGCATACATACGCGGATAGTAGTGATGTAGCTGGAGTACATACGTGGGAAGTAGTGGTGTAGGGTGAGTACATCTTAAAAAAATTTGGTTTTTAAGAAGAGCTATTCAATATTGGCTTGGAAAAAATAGTAAGTAAGATGGCATGTTGCTAGGTATGTATGTCTGGTGCAAATTAGGGTTATAACACCTTCTCTGTTGTACAGTCCCTCAGGTGATTCATATTGTCTTGCCAAGGTTTTCTCGCACAAGAAGAACTACCCATCATGTGCATGATCCCAATCAATATTTTACAAGAACTATTAAGGTCTCATCTTCCTTGCGGTCACTCACCCTCTAGGCCCAAGCTCAGGCATCCCCTTCTCTACTATACAGTCCCTCAGGTGATCCATATTGCCTTGCCAAGGTTTTCTCATACATGAAGAATTCCAAAGACTTTATCGAGTCTTACAGTTGAGGCATCCCTTCGACTTGTGTTACCTCAACACAATATATTCTAGGCGATCATGGCTTACCATGGGGTTCTAATGGCTCAGTAGTAGCCATTTTTCATGCTTTTTCAGCTTGAGATCCTTCCAGCTCAACGAAAGTTAGGGACAAAGGTTACTCTCCTTCTCTTGGCATAGAAATAGATAGGGACAAAGGTTACTCTCCTTCTCTTGACTCAGTCATATATAGGGATGAAGGTTAATATCCTTCTCTTGAGTCAGTCTCTATTTCATGCGATCAGAACATACTCTTTTTCACACTTCTTTCTCGAACCCGAGAGTTCAGTATCTCGTCTCTGCACTCTTCGCAGATCTTTTCCTTTCACCTTTACCATAAGCATACGAAAATTCATGAGACATCATTATAAATTTTAAATTCAAAGTTTCCTTGTAAATCTGTCACCTACATATTTCCAATTCCACATTTTATTTTCATATTTGTTCCGCACAGGAACTAGATTCATAATTATGGGACTTTCCTTCCCATAGAGGTTTGGATCAACATGAAATTGGTCTTCCTTATGGGCTTATAACGCTGCCATATCCAAGACCCCTTTGCTTCCTACACTTTCAACTTCAATCAACCAAAAAAATTGTTAGTGTTCCATGGATATACATTTTTATTGCATCTTTATAGCGTCATCACAAACAATTTCAGAATTGTGCATACTAACAATCAAATTCACTTGCTCAAAAAGGAAATACCATTCCTTGCAGTTTGGCTTAGTAGGAAATTGGTCTTCCTTGTGGGCTTACAATACCACCATATCCAAGACCCATTTCCTCTTTGTAATTCATTCTTTACACGGCCAAACAAATTGTTAGCCTCTCATGCATCCATGTATATATATCTATATTCAAAACCATGCATACTAACAATTCATCACATCTATATAAACATGAAAAGGGAATCCCACTCCTTTCCTATGCCTCGTTTCAACATACCAAACCTTTCAAAACATAATTCAACATTTCAAAGGATTTTAACAAATGTGCCAATATTCATGGCCACATTCATACCTAATGCACTCTTGCATTGTTTTCAAGTTCATCACACTTTATGACTGGTTCTTGGCCATGGTGTGTTGGAATTTAACCAACCTTTTCCTCATATGGCTTATCCATTTTCTTTCATTCTTACCGCAAGACCATACTACCTACTATAGGTCGATCACGACCCCAAATAAATACACATGAACTCAAAAGTTTCACATGAATTTTAAGCATTCTTCCTCCATTAATAACCAGGGTGCCAACACTCATGGCCACCCAAAGTTTTTTTCCTTTAGCGCTTACATAATGTAAGTAAAACATTGGAAGGTCCTCCTCCCTCAATGGGAAATCCATTGTCTATCCTTTATGCAAACATGCATTTACTTGAAGCAATTCCATGCAATGTGATAACTAGGAACACCTTTATTCCCATAGAACCAATCCCCACAACCACAGTCTAACATAGAGTGCTAAAATCTACCTTTCTTGACTGGCCCGAATGGACTCTGTTTTCTCTCCACGTGATCGAGAGCTGTGACCTCAAATCTATTTGTTTCGACGCTATCCTTTTCATTTCTCGTGTCCAAGCGTTATGATCCTGGATACACCACTTTCCTGCAAATTGATGGTGCAGATCTGTCTTTCCCCAGATCTAATGATTGCAAGGGATTGTGAAACCTCAACCAGATCATGGTTTAATTCTCCTTCCGATCCCCGCAATGAATATGGGTCGTCTGATCTACGATCGTACCCCCAAACTCAAAACAAAACTATATTGAGTTTAATTTATGGGTACATGTCTTGACATTAATCTGCATGCATAAGCCCTCCTTGCAATGAATACGAGTCGTCGATATTCTCTCTATATCAATTCTAAACCACACGATTCCAAATACAATAATCCCGGCATAGAAGTATTTGATCGAGAATCTAGACTGAGAGCAGAGCCTCGATTTTCCAAATTCAACCACAGAACCCAATCACAATACGAGTTTATGTGGAATTAGCGCATGGGTTCCTTGCAAGTCCTGCCACCAATCATTCACAGATCAACGGTTCACAGTGATTGCGGAATCCCCAATGTGTTTGCTCTTTATCAGAGAGTTCAATATCCATAAACTGAAAAGTGCTCCCACAACTCATTTAATCGTGGTCGTTGATCATCCAACCCGACGAGATCAATGGTGTTGGTTGATTGCGGGTCATGAACTAGCGCGCCCGTTAATTTCGTTGTCACGCTCCGCAGTCAATACGAACCGTCTGATCTACGATCAGACCCCAAACTCAAAACAAAGCTACATTGAATTTAAATTACAGGCACATGCTCTATCATTAACCTGTGTGCCCATTCGATCTCCGCAATGGATACGGGTTGTCGATCTTATCAAATGACTGACATTTGATCCGTTAAATCTAGTGGATCTTGAAATCGATCTGACAACTGTGATCAGTTTCCTTCCGATGAACGGTCTATGTTCACTTCCTCTGTCAGGATCTTGATTAACCTGATTCGATCAGGGTTTTCTTTCACGATCCTCACGATCTCGATTTGTAGTTGATCGAAGGGATTTCTATGATCTCCTAGTAAAGGTTTTTGAGCTTTTGAGTCAACAGAGATCATTTGGTTCATATCTTGCTGCATCATACAATCAATCTTCACTGTCAGAGGTTCACACCTCCAACATTCGGCTTCTCCTTCCTGAATCATACCCTACTTGGGTATCCATGGCATACAACTGTTCTTGGATGCTAGCACCCTCTTTCTGATTTTCACCTCATTAGTAGTGCTTTAGCGAGATTCTCATAGTCCTGTCATTAATATTTCGACCGCAACCTTCTCATGGTCATCCTCTGCTTGAGGTTGCCCATTATTGGTAATTGTCTTCCTCAACAATTCCAATTCCTTTCTATACTCAACATGCATCAGTAGTTTTAATATCAATTAAAATGCATGTATCATAACATTCAAATCCATAAAACTCCTTCAAAATGTCCTAGCATATCTTTATGCATTTTATCACATTATCCTCAAGGATTTCCATGAATGCATATACACAGATCTCGACTATTTCTGCAATAATACAATTATCATCACTATGGTGTCAAAACATTTACATTTGTTAGTAAGTTAGCTTTTTCATTCCAAAGGAAACATAACACATAGCAAGAAAGGAGTTAGGGGCTCTCCCCTTCTTCCAATTCTTTCTGCACCGCTTGGGACTTTTCAGCCCAGCTGAGTTATTTCTAAAGGCCTCACTGCCTTTTCTTAACATGGCTCCAACCAAGCCTATTCAATCAAACATACTCCTTTATTCATTTATTAGTCTTCTTATTCATTACATGATGCTTTCAAAATGTAATGTTCAAAGGAACAATCATTTGCCTCTTATAATGACAACATAGCATCTTTGCTCATTTACCCTTTTATCTAATTATATTAGTATTCCCCAAGGAAAGAGAATACATTCCCCTCAAGCAATTATTTGGAACAAAACTTTCATGACTCTTCAGGATGGAGTCAGCCATGCATCCATAGTATTCATTTAATATGGACAAGAGCAATTCTTGCTTTATATTTCACTCATCAGGGCAACCATATGGTGCCTACAACTATACTCTTTCATCATACATGTGCATCAATTGCACGTTTAATATCATTCATACCTAACTGGTATTGATATCAGGCTTCATATTAAGAATCTTCACAATGCATTAAACCCATTCACTCAAGTATAATTAAACACAGCTAAGTATTCATCATGCTATCTTATTTCTTACACCTTTTCTATGTCATTCACACACATGGACATATTAGGCCTCTATATCCTTTTCCCAAGGATCTTCCAAGCATCCTTATGATCATGTATACACATTCGTATATATGTAGGTGTATCTATTGCACCCTTTTGCCTAATACATTCACTTGATAGTTTAATTTCATCATTAGTGTCCTTTAGTTTGGGATTTCAATCACTTACATGACTAATCTCACAGTCATATTTCGTATTGATGTTGCCTTCTCTCATGGAAAGAACCAACCAGGGTCACTTTCCTCTTTACGTGACAACGTCTAGCAAGAAAACCTCCTTGCCTCGCGTTCACAAGGTTTTACCCATACCACCTTTCTCTGGTTATGAGGAGTTATATACTCAGAGTTTAATGTAAAGAAGTAACTATAACTGCCAAGGATCCTACCTGATCCTATCAGATTCCTTTAATCCCACAAAGGTATTAACCATTATATAATCAACCATCATCTGTGCCTGAGGTTCCAATTGCCCATGCTTAGAAGCAGTGTTACGAACACCAAGTCATCCGTCTTTCAGGCTTCAACTGCTGTTGACAGAACCCTGCCACCTTTAGCTATCCACATTCAAGTCTTATTATAAATGTTAATTAGCATATCCCTACTCCGATAAAAGTAGTTATCACTTTGACAAAGGGCTAAAGTAATTCTTCTGCAAGAATTCCCAAAATCACAGGTTCAATCTGCAGTCCTTCTCCTCAACGAGTAAATGCAGATAACAATACCTCTTTATGTGACTCGTGCATGAGCCCATGTAGGCCAAGTGTTGTAACCATGCTCTGATACCAATTTGTAACAAACCCACAACGGAGCATAAAAAATTTCGCTTTTCTTAAAGGGTAGATTCTCCATCCATGGTTTCTAATTTGGAAATTCGGGGAACCAGTCCGACCTCATGGTCAAGGATCTCTGATTCTGGATCCAAATGACACTCTAAGACCTTGATGGTCTCGTTCTGCAATTAAACGCAGACTCTTTTGACTTACGAGTGAAGTTATAATGGTACTCACGACCTTCCCCTTTTTCACTTGTGAAATCTCTGAGTTTGGGCGCTAGCCCCTTTTCTGATAAGCCCTTCCTTGTCATGATCTTGGGCNTAATGTGTTGAGTTGCTTCTCGACTGCAAATCTCCTCCCAAGGCTGACCTGCATTCACCAAAAGACAAACAAGAAACTACGAACATGCATTTTATATATGAATTAGTGGGTTAGATGTCATAACAAAATGTAAATCAAACATACAGATTGAACACATCATATGGCGGGACGACAAAAGTACTTGTTTATATTAATCTCACAAAGTCACTTACAAAATGAGATCAACGACTGCTCCTCGAACCCAGTCCTAGGCTCCTCTTCACCAAGCTCCAACTGCCTCCACGTATCCTTCTTCTCTCAAACTTCTCTCTAGAGAATGGGCATAGGCTTATGGATGAGGAAAAAGGGAAAGAATAGGGAATTCTGGCTCAAAACTCACAATGTGGTTGCAAATTCTTGCGATAAGGGGGGATTGTGAAATGGGCAGAGTTTCACTGCTTTCATGCTTCTCTTTGGAATGGGACACCAACACCTTCTTTTATATGCCAAAAAGATAGTTATTCGGTTGGGTGACGGGCTATGGGTGGTCAATTGGTTAGGAAACTACCCAAAAGCATGTATTCCCTTGCAACTTTTTATGTTTTGCAACTTTTGTGGGTATACGCAGGTTGTAATGGTGCAACTAGCATACATACGCGGATAGTAGTGATGTAGCTGGAGTACATACGTGGGAAGTAGTGGTGTAGGGTGAGTACATCTTAAAAAAATTTGGTTTTTAAGAAGAGCTATTCAATATTGGCTTGGAAAAAATAGTAAGTAAGATGGCATGTTGCTAGGTATGTATGTCTGGTGCAAATTAGGGTTATAACACCTTCTCTGTTGTACAGTCCCTCAGGTGATTCATATTGTCTTGCCAAGGTTTTCTCGCACAAGAAGAACTACCCATCATGTGCATGATCCCAATCAATATTTTACAAGAACTATTAAGGTCTCATCTTCCTTGCGGTCACTCACCCTCTAGGCCCAAGCTCAGGCATCCCCTTCTCTACTATACAGTCCCTCAGGTGATCCATATTGCCTTGCCAAGGTTTTCTCATACATGAAGAATTCCAAAGACTTTATCGAGTCTTACAGTTGAGGCATCCCTTCGACTTGTGTTACCTCAACACAATATATTCTAGGCGATCATGGCTTACCATGGGGTTCTAATGGCTCAGTAGTAGCCATTTTTCATGCTTTTTCAGCTTGAGATCCTTCCAGCTCAACGAAAGTTAGGGACAAAGGTTACTCTCCTTCTCTTGGCATAGAAATAGATAGGGACAAAGGTTACTCTCCTTCTCTTGACTCAGTCATATATAGGGATGAAGGTTAATATCCTTCTCTTGAGTCAGTCTCTATTTCATGCGATCAGAACATACTCTTTTTCACACTTCTTTCTCGAACCCGAGAGTTCAGTATCTCGTCTCTGCACTCTTCGCAGATCTTTTCCTTTCACCTTTACCATAAGCATACGAAAATTCATGAGACATCATTATAAATTTTAAATTCAAAGTTTCCTTGTAAATCTGTCACCTACATATTTCCAATTCCACATTTTATTTTCATATTTGTTCCGCACAGGAACTAGATTCATAATTATGGGACTTTCCTTCCCATAGAGGTTTGGATCAACATGAAATTGGTCTTCCTTATGGGCTTATAACGCTGCCATATCCAAGACCCCTTTGCTTCCTACACTTTCAACTTCAATCAACCAAAAAAATTGTTAGTGTTCCATGGATATACATTTTTATTGCATCTTTATAGCGTCATCACAAACAATTTCAGAATTGTGCATACTAACAATCAAATTCACTTGCTCAAAAAGGAAATACCATTCCTTGCAGTTTGGCTTAGTAGGAAATTGGTCTTCCTTGTGGGCTTACAATACCACCATATCCAAGACCCATTTCCTCTTTGTAATTCATTCTTTACACGGCCAAACAAATTGTTAGCCTCTCATGCATCCATGTATATATATCTATATTCAAAACCATGCATACTAACAATTCATCACATCTATATAAACATGAAAAGGGAATCCCACTCCTTTCCTATGCCTCGTTTCAACATACCAAACCTTTCAAAACATAATTCAACATTTCAAAGGATTTTAACAAATGTGCCAATATTCATGGCCACATTCATACCTAATGCACTCTTGCATTGTTTTCAAGTTCATCACACTTTATGACTGGTTCTTGGCCATGGTGTGTTGGAATTTAACCAACCTTTTCCTCATATGGCTTATCCATTTTCTTTCATTCTTACCGCAAGACCATACTACCTACTATAGGTCGATCACGACCCCAAATAAATACACATGAACTCAAAAGTTTCACATGAATTTTAAGCATTCTTCCTCCATTAATAACCAGGGTGCCAACACTCATGGCCACCCAAAGTTTTTTTCCTTTAGCGCTTACATAATGTAAGTAAAACATTGGAAGGTCCTCCTCCCTCAATGGGAAATCCATTGTCTATCCTTTATGCAAACATGCATTTACTTGAAGCAATTCCATGCAATGTGATAACTAGGAACACCTTTATTCCCATAGAACCAATCCCCACAACCACAGTCTAACATAGAGTGCTAAAATCTACCTTTCTTGACTGGCCCGAATGGACTCTGTTTTCTCTCCACGTGATCGAGAGCTGTGACCTCAAATCTATTTGTTTCGACGCTATCCTTTTCATTTCTCGTGTCCAAGCGTTATGATCCTGGATACACCACTTTCCTGCAAATTGATGGTGCAGATCTGTCTTTCCCCAGATCTAATGATTGCAAGGGATTGTGAAACCTCAACCAGATCATGGTTTAATTCTCCTTCCGATCCCCGCAATGAATATGGGTCGTCTGATCTACGATCGTACCCCCAAACTCAAAACAAAACTATATTGAGTTTAATTTATGGGTACATGTCTTGACATTAATCCGCATACATAAGCCCTCCTTGCAATGAATAAGAGTCGTCGATATTCTCTCTATATCAATTCTAAACCACACGATTCCAAATACAATAATCCCGGCATACAAGTATTTGATCGAGAATCTAGACTGAGAGCAGAGCCTCGATTTTCCAAATTCAACGACAGAACCCAATCACAACATGAGCTTATGTGGAATTAGCGCATGGGTTCCTTGCAAGTCCTGCCACCAATCATTCACAGATCAACGGTTCACAGTGATTGCGGAATCCCCAATGTGTTTTCTCTTTATCAGAGAGTTCAATATCCATAAACTGAAAAGTGCTCCCCCAACTCCTTTAATCGTGGTCGTTGATCATCCAACCCGACGAGATCAATGGTGTTGGTTGATTGCGGGTCATGAACTAGCGCGCCCGTTAATTTCGTTGTCACGCTCCGCAGTCAATACGAACCGTCTGATCTACGATCAGACCCCAAACTCAAAACAAAGCTACATTGAATTTAAATTACAGGCACATGCTCTATCATTAACCTGTGTGCCCATTCGATCTCCGCAATGGATACGGGTTGTCGATCTTATCAAATGACTGACATTTGATCCGTTAAATCTAGTGGATCTTGAAATCGATCTGACAACTGTGATCAGTTTCCTTCCGATGAACGGTCTATGTTCACTTCCTCTGTCAGGATCTTGATTAACCTGATTCGATCAGGGTTTTCTTTCACGATCCTCACGATCTCGATTTGTAGTTGATCGAAGGGATTTCTATGATCTCCTAGTAAAGGTTTTTGAGCTTTTGAGTCAACAGAGATCATTTGGTTCATATCTTGCTGCATCATACAATCAATCTTCACTGTCAGAGGTTCACACCTCCAACATTCGGCTTCTCCTTCCTGAATCATACCCTACTTGGGTATCCATGGCATACAACTGTTCTTGGATGCTAGCACCCTCTTTCTGATTTTCACCTCATTAGTAGTGCTTTAGCGAGATTCTCATAGTCCTGTCATTAATATTTCGACCGCAACCTTCTCATGGTCATCCTCTGCTTGAGGTTGCCCATTATTGGTAATTGTCTTCCTCAACAATTCCAATTCCTTTCTATACTCAACATGCATCAGTAGTTTTAATATCAATTAAAATGCATGTATCATAACATTCAAATCCATAAAACTCCTTCAAAATGTCCTAGCATATCTTTATGCATTTTATCACATTATCCTCAAGGATTTCCATGAATGCATATACACAGATCTCGACTATTTCTGCAATAATACAATTATCATCACTATGGTGTCAAAACATTTACATTTGTTAGTAAGTTAGCTTTTTCATTCCAAAGGAAACATAACACATAGCAAGAAAGGAGTTAGGGGCTCTCCCCTTCTTCCAATTCTTTCTGCACCGCTTGGGACTTTTCAGCCCAGCTGAGTTATTTCTAAAGGCCTCACTGCCTTTTCTTAACATGGCTCCAACCAAGCCTATTCAATCAAACATACTCCTTTATTCATTTATTAGTCTTCTTATTCATTACATGATGCTTTCAAAATGTAATGTTCAAAGGAACAATCATTTGCCTCTTATAATGACAACATAGCATCTTTGCTCATTTACCCTTTTATCTAATTATATTAGTATTCCCCAAGGAAAGAGAATACATTCCCCTCAAGCAATTATTTGGAACAAAACTTTCATGACTCTTCAGGATGGAGTCAGCCATGCATCCATAGTATTCATTTAATATGGACAAGAGCAATTCTTGCTTTATATTTCACTCATCAGGGCAACCATATGGTGCCTACAACTATACTCTTTCATCATACATGTGCATCAATTGCACGTTTAATATCATTCATACCTAACTGGTATTGATATCAGGCTTCATATTAAGAATCTTCACAATGCATTAAACCCATTCACTCAAGTATAATTAAACACAGCTAAGTATTCATCATGCTATCTTATTTCTTACACCTTTTCTATGTCATTCACACACATGGACATATTAGGCCTCTATATCCTTTTCCCAAGGATCTTCCAAGCATCCTTATGATCATGTATACACATTCGTATATATGTAGGTGTATCTATTGCACCCTTTTGCCTAATACATTCACTTGATAGTTTAATTTCATCATTAGTGTCCTTTAGTTTGGGATTTCAATCACTTACATGACTAATCTCACAGTCATATTTCGTATTGATGTTGCCTTCTCTCATGGAAAGAACCAACCAGGGTCACTTTCCTCTTTACGTGACAACGTCTAGCAAGAAAACCTCCTTGCCTCGCGTTCACAAGGTTTTACCCATACCACCTTTCTCTGGTTATGAGGAGTTATATACTCAGAGTTTAATGTAAAGAAGTAACTATAACTGCCAAGGATCCTACCTGATCCTATCAGATTCCTTTAATCCCACAAAGGTATTAACCATTATATAATCAACCATCATCTGTGCCTGAGGTTCCAATTGCCCATGCTTAGAAGCAGTGTTACGAACACCAAGTCATCCGTCTTTCAGGCTTCAACTGCTGTTGACAGAACCCTGCCACCTTTAGCTATCCACATTCAAGTCTTATTATAAATGTTAATTAGCATATCCCTACTCCGATAAAAGTAGTTATCACTTTGACAAAGGGCTAAAGTAATTCTTCTGCAAGAATTCCCAAAATCACAGGTTCAATCTGCAGTCCTTCTCCTCAACGAGTAAATGCAGATAACAATACCTCTTTATGTGACTCGTGCATGAGCCCATGTAGGCCAAGTGTTGTAACCATGCTCTGATACCAATTTGTAACAAACCCACAACGGAGCATAAAAAATTTCGCTTTTCTTAAAGGGTAGATTCTCCATCCATGGTTTCTAATTTGGAAATTCGGGGAACCAGTCCGACCTCATGGTCAAGGATCTCTGATTCTGGATCCAAATGACACTCTAAGACCTTGATGGTCTCGTTCTGCAATTAAACGCAGACTCTTTTGACTTACGAGTGAAGTTATAATGGTACTCACGACCTTCCCCTTTTTCACTTGTGAAATCTCTGAGTTTGGGCGCTAGCCCCTTTTCTGATAAGCCCTTCCTTGTCATGATCTTGGGCAATGACCTCATGTAATCCATGTGATTTCTGGCGCGGCCAAGGGTGGTTTGAAACTAACTACTTTTCGCCCCACAATTCACCTTGAGCCTCCACGTGTCCTTTCTCCAAAACCGTGGTCTGGATTGCGACCCGCCCTCAACTTTTTAAAGTCTGCGCACCTTCGGTCCCCGCAATGTGATGGGACCGTCGATCTCACGACCTTGATGGTGCTTCTAAATTGACGTCTCAAATCTATCCTTTCTGAATCTACGAATCAGATCTAACCTTTCTAAATCAACGACTGTGATTTATTTCGCGATTCGGGTTTCAGGAGTTTCAACTCTCAACTTTCGCTTCGTCCATCAGTAGCTATCTTCTGGAGTGGAAGAACTTCTGACACATGTCCTCAACAAACGGACGGTTCTGATGAACTCCGGCTCTTTGACCTTCGGGATTTATTTCTCTTTCATTCACCATTTTCTCCCAGAGTGCTTCGTATCCAGAGTTGTATATTGAACGCCACGTGTCTACTCCGATCAACGGTCTATATCTGCTCTCCACCAACACAAATCTTCAGAGTGAATCCTTCTGGAGTGTCATATCTTCTGACACTTGTCCTCTCCAAATCAACGGCCCTGGTCTTCTTCAGGACTTCGACACTTTTCAACCAAGACCAGATCAACGGTCCTTCGACCTCCTCCTCGATCAATGATCGAGATCTCCTTCAGGACTTCGGCACTTTCACCCTCTTCTTTCCTCTGGAGTGCTCTGTACCTGGAGTTCTAGATCTGGCGCCACACATCCACTTTCAAATCAATGAATTTCGTCTGCTATCGGGTTCTTATGTCATGGGTAGTTCTGGTAACTTGACTATCGTCTACCTCCCAGATCTGGCGGTCAGGACGGTTCCCAAGCATCCTCAGATCTAAGGCTTAGGGTTAACTTCTAGACTTTGAAACTTCAGGGATTTTACCTCCCTTACGATGGACTCGCTCAGTNCTTACGAGTGAAGTTATAATGGTACTCACGACCTTCCCCTTTTTCACTTGTGAAATCTCTGAGTTTGGGCGCTAGCCCCTTTTCTGATAAGCCCTTCCTTGTCATGATCTTGGGCGATGACCTCATGTAATCCATGTGATTTCTGGCGCGGCCAAGGGTGGTTTGAAACTAACTACTTTTCGCCCCGCAATTCACCTTGAGCCTCCACGTGTCCTTTCTCCAAAACCGTGGTCTGGATTGCGACCCGCCCTCAACTTTTTAAAGTCTGCGCACCTTCGGTCCCCGCAATGTGATGGTACCGTCGATCTCACGACCTTGATGGTGCTTCTAAATTGACGTCTCAAATCTATCCTTTCTGAATCTACGAATCAGATCTAACCTTTCTTAATCAATGACTGTGATTTATTTCGCGATTCGGGTTTCGGGAGTTTCAACTCTCAACTTTCGCTTCGTCCATCAGTAGCTATCTTCTGGAGTGGAAGAACTTCTGACACATGTCCTCAACAAACAGACGGTTCTGATGAACTCCGTCTCTTTGACCTTCGGGATTTATTTCTCTTTCATTCACCATTTTCTCCCAGAGTGCTTCGTATCCAGAGTTGTATATCGAACGCCACGTGTCTACTCCGATCAATGGTCTATATCTGCTCTCCACCAACACAAATATTCAGAGTGAATCCTTCTGGAGTGTCATATCTTCTGACACTTGTCCTCTCCAAATCAACGGCCCTGGTCTTCTTCAGGACTTCAACACTTTTCAACCAAGACCAGATCAACGGTCCTTCGACCTCCTCCTCGATCAATGATCGAGATCTCCTTCAGGACTTCGACACTTTCACCCTCTTCTTTCCTCTGGAGTGCTCTGTACCTGGATTTCTAGATCTGGCGCCACACATCCACTTTCAAATCAATGACTTTCGTCTGCTATCGGGTTCTTATGTCATGGGTAGTTCTGGTAACTTGACTATCGTCTACCTCCCAGATCTGGCGGTCGGGACGGTTCCCAAGCATCCTCAGATCTAAGGCTTAGGGTTAACTTCTAGACTTTGAAACTTTGGGGATTTTACCTCCCTTACGACGGACTCGCTCAGTTCGCCGAACTCACGAAGTCCAAATGACTCCAGGGTTAACTCCCACACTCTTTCCCATACCCAATGGTCACAACATACCGTGGCTTCTTCCGAATAGATTTCGTCCATTCATCTTCCAATCAAGGGACCCCCCCCCCCTTTTTTGATTCTTCAACCTCGTTGTTCTTCTTGAGCTTTGTTATCTCTGAAAGGATTAAGAGCTTTGTGCTCTTTCTCTTGAACTTAACACTTGGAAGAATCCTTCCACGCACCCCTTACGCTCATTCCTCAACTCTAGAACTTAAGTGGTTCTCGATATCTGCTTGCCTTGTAGAGAGCCTGTGCATACGTGCACTATCTTTCATAGGATTTAAGATAATCCATCCTCCAAGGGACTTTGAACAACTAGGAGTGTCGACATGCATACATGAAACTGTGCCCAAGATTGACGAACTCACACTTCGTGGATATAGTTTAAGCCACCACAGGGCACAAGCATTTACGAATACAAAACATGTCCAATTCATATAATTTCTTACTTTCCTAATTACACCATCAAGCAGACACAAAAAAGGGATACAGTATAAATCATTAAGAAAACATATCCATCCCTGGGTCATTCATAGTATATCTAATTTTATTACACAATTACAACTCAATTTCACAGGACATGAGAATACTTACCTATTACAAATTGCATCCAACTAACCGATTGTGGGTGTGTTCCTTTCCACCCAACCATAGGCTCAGAGGCATTCATTCTTAGCACTCTGGCCACCCCYGTGCCAAGCCATGATATCACTAGGTAATTTACGCCATCTCTCAGAGAAAACTCTCTCTGTCACAACGACCCTGTGAGGTTTATCAAACGCTTTCCTAGCATCAAGCTCGTGTTCAGTCCTTTAGGTCGTGTTCTCTACACTTCCTTTTGGTTCCCGCATCCCCTTTTCGAGCTTGCGCTCTCGTCTGGTGTCTCTCCTCTTGTTGTGTGTCTGTATGTATCTTACCTTCCCTCCTTTGGAAGGTTTTCGACCTGTCTTGTTCCTTCTGTCAGAAGGAAGCTCGGGTCTGCAGGTCTCTGTGGTACTTCAGGCTACCATTTTGCAGCTAGACCATGCTTCCATTCATGGGGGTGGTTGATGATTCAACCATTGGTCCTTTCTTCATTAACTAATTTCCTTCCTCTAGAGATATCATAGCTCGTACTTCAAGGATACACCCCCCATCAGTCAATTATGGGAAATTTAACAATAATACATTTACATTGTCCACATGCCTTAGCATGGTAATCCTATTTTATGATTAATTACAAGCTGGGGGAAACAAGGATGTTACAATTTCACACAAGGGTGTTCATGAAACTTTGTGAGAGTAGCTTATTAATTGTCTTTAACCTTCAATGATATTCCTGTAGTGGATCCACACAAAAATTCATTAAACATACTACAAAAAAGTGAATTGCAGAAAATAAAAACAGAAATTGACAAACTCAAATGAAAATTAACACCATAGGATGTAGCTTAACATTGGATCACAAGATCACATCTCCCAAGTTAGATCTTGATCTTCAATGGCTTATTCCTATAGTGGTTCCGCATAGATGTTGTTGTAAGAAAACAAATTAAAGTAATGCAATACAAAGGCTTCAAAAGAAACACACTTATAGATTTGTCCTCAAGAATAGATACACCCAAAAATAGAAAGTGAAGTCAATGTTGGTACGGGATTAGTTTTGTTCTATGTACAAGAACAATATTAATGCATGCGTTGGTATGGGATTAGTTTTATTCTATGTTATTTATATGAATGCAATGATCCATATGGATATCAGTCGCCACCCACCTTTTCCAACTAGCTCAAGACAGTTTTCTGACAATTTTGGCAATTTACTATTTTTAGCAGTTTTAACTTCTGGGGCCATTTTGAGGGCCTAAATGAAGGTTTTTTGGGATCGAGCTCCTCAATGATAACCGAAGGCATGATTGGGCCCCCATAATGAATCCCCTCGATGATATCTTTCCAATGGGCTATCACACGCCTAAAACAGAGATCGTATGCAAAAGTTACGACCCCGGGAAGTTGATGTACTATCTTACCCAAACAGGGCCCACATGACTTTTGGCGCTTCATCTCCTAGGGTTAGGTTTTTGGATGTCTAGGGTTTTTGGAATTCTTTTTTATTGTAAAAAGGCCTTTAGATCCTCATTGTAATGTTCTGCTGGTGAATGAGCGCAACCGTCACATCTCTTCTTAGAGATAAGCCACCACCATTCCAGCAAGCTTGTTTCCACTGCATTTTACAATTTCAACTTATTTCATTATTGAATAGAAAACCATTTTTACTGTATCTCTGTTATTTTGTGCTAAGAATCTATTAATAATCTGTATTCATTTCGTTATGCTCATAAAATCTGGATCAGTGGTATCAGAGCGGTTTGCTCCTTGTCGTCTTAATGCATGTCCCCAACGAGGTCAGAGTACAAAGAGTTGGGTCTTGAGCTTGTTTCTCTTGAGGACAAAAGATTTCGCACGCCCAAGCGACCTATCATGGTAGGAGAAAAGAAAGATGATGGGACAGGAGATCCTTTCAAACTGTTGATTGAGGAAGCCCTCACACAACAGAGGAACAAGATGATGGATAGTTTCGCGCAAATCCTTCGGTGGCTACCAACAGGCGACGCATCTTCTTAGAACGGAGGTGCCACCCCCTTAAAGGTACAAATAAACTTCAATATTCCTATATTTGAAGGTCATATAGATGCAGATGCTGTAGACAAGTGGTTGAATCTGCTAGAAGGGTATTTTTCTGTCCATAACTTCTCGAATAGAGAAAAGATTACTTTTGCGCTCCTGAAAGCCATTCCCCATGTCAAAGATTGGTGGGAAACCTTCTGTGAGCAACAAGAAACAGAGGGAACCTCATTATTTTTAGTCACGACCACCTAGGAATCCTTCATGGATGCTATTAAGGAACAATACTACCCCATCGGAAGTTACAACAACCTGTATACCAAATGGACCACACTGCGGCAAGAAAGAGACCAAGCAATGCCAGATTTCAAAAATATCTTCCATACCTTGCGCACCAAGCTGGGTATCAAAGATTCAGAGCGACATTTGGTGCTCAAGTATCACAGTGCTATGCATAGATACATCCATACTGAAATGGAATTTATGGACATCTCATCCTTGGGCGCGGCCTACCGATATGCCGTCAAAATCGAGCAGAAGCTCAAACAAAAGACGTGGAAATTTGGGCATGGGAACCCCTCACAACCAAATCTAGGAAAGGGCGGCCCCAACCCACAGAACAAAGGACAGAGCAAATATGGACAGTATCAGGACTACCAGTCCAAGCCATAAGCAAAGAAGGACACCGGAAAGACAAAGAAAGATACCGGTAAGTGGTGTGACTTCCATAAGAGCCCTTGGCATAACATTGCTGACTGTCGCTGGTGGCCGAAGTGAAAGCCTCTGAATCAGATGTAGATTCTGACTCTAAGCCAGAACCAGAAAGGGGAAGACGGATCATTGACGTGGAACCCAGTGCAACAATTGCTACCACCAAGCTCTAGCCTGGTGAACTAGACAAGCCAGAAGAAGGAGAGTGCCTCTTCCATTCACAGATGTGGGTAAAAGGCACCCCATTGCACTTCATTGTTGATAGCGGTAGCCAGAAGAATCTCATCTCAATAGAGTTTGTCAAGGGGCTGGCC
>JZKD02S0431802.1:0-17773 GCA_000966675.3 Picea glauca
CTGACTTCCGTGCTCTCAACAAACTGACCATCAAAGACAAATTTCCCATTCCTTTCATTGATGACCTCCTAGATGAATTGAGTGGCGCCCAATTCTTTACCAAACTTGATCTTCGCTCGGGCTATCACCAGATACATATGAAAGAGGCTGACATTCCCAAGACCTCCTTTCGCACTCATGAGGGTCACTATGAGTTTTTGGTCATGCCCTTTAGCTTGTGTAACGCCCCCTCCACCTTCCAGAGCCTCATGAACCATGTCTTCCACACCTTTCTCCGTCATTTTGTCTTAGTTTTCTTTGATGATATCCTCATCTATAGAAAAACTTGGACAAACCATCTTACTCATGTGGATCAAGTTCTCTGCCTACTCTCTCAGCACCAACTTTTCTTGAAACAGTCCAAATGTTCTTTTGGTGCCTCAGAAGTAGAATACTTGGGTCATTTGGTGGGAAAGGATGGCGTCAGGGTGGACCCGAAAAAGATTGAAGCTATGTAAGACTGGCCGCACCCAAAGACTCTAAAAATTTTGCATGGATTTTTGGGCCTAACAGGGTATTATCACAAGTTTGTTAAGAACTACGGAAAGATTCCAGCACCTCTCACGGCTCTCCTCAAAACGATCTCTTTCACTTGGACTCTAGTAGCTGCTCAATCTTTTCAAACCTTGAAGATGGCCATGTGCACCACTCCGGTTCTGGCCCTTCCCAATTTCACAAAGGCCTTTGTGTTGGAATGTGATGCCTCAGGGAAAGGAATCAGCGTTGTCCTTATGCAAGAGGGTCGACCTTTGGCCTTCACTAGCAAGAAACTGTCTAAAAGGAATTTCGGCAAACCCATTTATCAAAAATAAATGTTGGCGATTCTACATGTCGTTGAGTTGTGGCATCCTTATCTCTCGGGGAAATGCTTCCAAATTAAGACCGACCATCAAAGCCTCAAGTACTTTCTGGAACAACGCATCTCCTCCCAGGAGCAACAAAAATGGGTGACTAAGCTCTTTGGATATGATTATGAGATCATGTACAAGAAGGGCAAAGACAATGTCGTGGCGGTTGCACTGTCTCAGAAATATGAAGATGAAGGATCCATTTTTTCTCTTTCCTTCATTGTACCTGATTGGCTCCAAGCTATGTGCTAGGAATGGCTTCAAGATCCCAAAAGTTTGCATCTGATCCAACAACTGCGGAACAAGGCTTCAGCTCCCCCAGGGTACTCCTAGCTCCAAGATGAGCTTCAATACAAAGGCTGCTTGTATTTAAGTAAGCATTCCAAGCTCAAATCCATGGTACTTTTTGAGCTTCATGCTACACCCACAGCAGGGCACTCAGGGTTCACCAAAACATATGACAGGGTCAAACGTTCTTTTTTCTGGGATGGTATGAAACAGGACATCCGTAAGTTTGTCGCTGAATGTGAGGTGTGTTAGCACAACAAGGGAGAAACAGTCAAATCTCTGGGCACCCTCCAACCACTTCCAATTCCCCCTGCTATTTGGAAGGATATCTCTATGGAATTTATTACAGGCTTACCCAAATCAGGGAATAAATCAGTCATAATGGTGGTGGTGGATCGCCTTTCCAAGTATGCTCATTTTTTCACTCTTCATCACCCATTTACTGCATCCACGGTGCTTCAAATTTTCATGGAACAGGTCTTCAAGCTTCATGGCATGCCACACTCTATTGTTTATGATCGTGACCCAACTTTCACAAGCAATTTTTGGCAAGAACTGTTTAACTTACAAGGCACACAGTTGCATCTCAGCTCAGCTTATCATCCCTAGACGGATGGTCAAATGGAAGTTGTCAACAAGTGTTTGGAAACATATCTGAGGTGCTTTGCCTCTAAAAAACAACACTAGTGGGCTCAATGGTTACCCCTAGCATGGTGGTACAACACTACATACCATACATCCACTCGCATGACTCATTTTGAAGTGGTATATGGACATAAGCCACCTTCAATTCTCTCATACTTACCAGGTACCTCGAAGGTCCAGGCGGTGGACCAGACACTTACAGTCCGAGAGGATATTCTTTGTACCCTTAAAGAGAACTTGGTCATGGCACAGAATCGCATGAAGCAGCAAATAGATCAAGGTCGCTCGGAATGTCAATTTGCAGAAGGGGATCAGGTGTTTCTGCAACTGAAACCATATAAGAAAACTTCCCTCAAGGCTGAGCATTGTCAGAAGCTAGCGCTCAAATTCTATGGCCCTTACACAATTCTCAAGCGTGTGGGACAAGCTGCATATCAGTTAGCTATTCCCAATCAGTCGAAGCTACATACTGTTTTTCATGTTTCCTGCTTGAAGAAGGTGATTGGAACCAGGTGCCAAATTCAAACCAACCTTCCAGAGTTAGCTGAAGAGGGATCCATTTGGCTACAACCAGAAGCATTTTTGGACCAGTGTGAGCGTCGCCTGCGTCAGAGAACCATCCAAGAAATGCTCATACAATGGAAAGATATGAATCCAGCAGATGCCACTTGGGAACCAGCTACCATTCTACAACAATTTCCACATCTCAAGCCTGGAGGACAAGGTTGTTTTTAATGGAGCAGACATGTTAAGATCCTAACCCGCACATAGGTAGATCAATGTATTCGGATGTAATAAAGGTCAATATTAAGAAGGCCTTTCAATAAAACAGAATAAGGCAGATGTAAGAAGACCTAATAGAAGCTTCCGCTTCTAGAAGGATCTACCTCTAGATGCTTCTCTTAATAGACATATTTAGTATAAATAAGGGTCGAGGGTATGAAAACCCTAGCTTGGAGATTATTTTAACAGAGCGCTGCTCAACTGGAGGTTGCCCCCTCAAAGAGGCCTGTGAACATTGCTTTCTGAATCAAAGTTCTATTTCAGTTGTTGTTCTCATATTATTTATGTGTTATTGTGGAGATTATGCTAGTTATATTATTGTTATTCTGCCATTTCTAGCATTTTATTTATGTTCTGCATATTTATTATATCTGGTATCTTGCAGTATCTTCTCCTGGTAAAGAGAGCACCTTGATGCAGGAGAATCGTTGGAAATCATGCGGAGAAGGACCACTCCGCAAATGGGAATCTTTCCAGAATATTAATGTTGGTAGTCTCGGAGAATATTGTGAGGCATGTCTGAACTCAATGATTTTGAATCATGCCTTAACTTAGCACTGGAAAAATATTTGAAGCATGCTTGAACGATTCTGAGCGAAGTGGAAGATTCCACTCCTGCTCTAGAATATGATCGATCTAAGATAGTTGTTAGATTAGGTTTTGGAATAGATGAGTAGTCGGGGGGGAACCCTAAGAAACCTATGATATAAATAGAGGTTATGTATGCCCAAATGAGGCTAGTTGCAAGTTAATAGGATATTTTCTAAGTTTTAGTTTTTGTTTTGATTACAGTTGTACCCATTTTCACTTTTAAATATAACAGAGGAAAATTGACCCAATGCATGGTGTGGAAATTAATTTTTCAGTTATTTGTTCTTGTGATTTCATGAATGAATTAAAGAATTATGTTATGAGTAAATGGAACTGTAAATGTTAGGACAAGCTTCAATTTTTTATCTGTTGTCGAGTGGTGCATGGTGTGCACACATAACACAAGGAGTGTTTTAACGGGATCTATTTTGATTCTGAATCTCAGAAGAGATAGCACGCAAATTTCTCTTTGCAAGGAGTGCAAATAGACTGGTGCAAGGCATGCAAAGTCATCCGCAATAACCTGAACCTTGCGTAATGATCTGGTGCAAATAGTGCACAGATCTGAGATTTGACTAAGTGTCGAAGGGACTTTGCAAGAAGTCAAAGAATCAAAAAAGGAGAATGCTAGGAGGGCAGGAAGAATTTATCTTCGAGAAATTATTCAGATCTGAGTTATCGAAATACTTGAAATGCAAGGAGTGCAGGGGAAATCGAAGTCTTCACGAGACCAAGCTCAGGAGGAATACAACTTTTCATAAGTTGTGGGAGAGATCCAAGAAACATATTCGCAAGAAGGATAAAGTTTGAAGCCTTTGAATCTTTTGAAAATATTCTAAGTCTAAAGAAAGTGTAAGATCAGAGGGAAATATCTAGATTGTCCGATCAACGTCTAGACAATGAGGAACAAGCGCAAAGGAGGAAATATCTCAGCAATTCGGTCTGAGCGCAAAAGAATCGTAACCGCCCTATCAAGGTAAAGTTCACTAATGATAAGATTTGAAAGTACACGAAAGGAGAGGGGTTACGAAATTCCAAAATCATCGAAATCGTCCATTAAGGAGGACACATGGCGAGCGATCAGTATTTCGATAACTCGCAGAGTGGATAGGCCAAAGGGCAGGGTCGTGAGGATTCGCAAGGTAAGAACTCATGAAAGGATCATAATCGTCGATCGAAGGGAGAGTGTGGACCATTTATTCATTTCAAGGAAAGGAGATATCAAGAGTTCGAACATTGGGAGAAGGGAGGTGAGTGGTCCTCCAACTTCACGAAATGTGAAGTCCCGATACCTGAAAAGGAGATCAGGACCATTAGATCATGGGGATTGTGGATCATTGAGTTAGGTGAGCGAAACTCGCAAGTTTGGGTACCGAAGGGTGGAGAAAGTGGACTTCGTGAACTATGAAATTGGGAAGCGCTTGGAAGTTTTGGCTCTAGGTGATAGCGAAGGGTCACATCGGTGAAGGAGAATAGAGGGGCTAGCACGCACTAGGCTCTTGTTGGGATTTCAGAGGCCGAGAGAGTCAGAGTGACTCACATGAAAAGACGCAATATTAAAAATTGTGAAAGGCCTTTTGAGTTAGGCGAGTGGTCATAGTTGTGGCCGAAAGAAGAAGGGGCTTGTCCAGAGAAGAGATAATTCCCAGTTGGCATGGAAGTTGAACAATGCTCAGAAGGGAACCCGCGGGTCTCATACGACTTGCGAATTTGGATAAAGGACCTGTGTAAGTGGGTTGGGGTCTAGCAGAGACCTAAAGAGTTGATCTTACTCAGTTTCTTAATCGATCTTAGACTAGGAGGTTGTGCAACCCTTAGGAGATAAGGGGGATCTACACCAAGTGGTATCAGAGCTGAAATTTTTCTTGCAGACAACGGGCAAAGGAGAAAAGACAAAAGAAATCAAAGTTGTACTCTATGCAAGAGATAGTCGACACAATGCCACAGAGGAGATGAGTGGAACCACCTTTTTCCAATCGGGCTGTAGAAAGGGAGATGCGAGAACTTCGTGCAATATTAGAGGTGATGGAGGTTGCGTGGAGATGAGCACCTGATGTTGGAGACATCAGGGATGTAGAGAGTGAAGCAGTGGAAGTCAAAAATGTTGCAAGAGAGGATGTTGTCGAAGAAGGTTTGTTGAGAGTAGTTGCCAAATTGGGAGGTAGAGCCAAGATAGAGGTCCCAATGTATGAAGGCAATTTAGATTTTGAAGAGATGCTAGATTGAATAAGATCCATGGACAAACATTTCGACTATGAAGTTGTCGATGAAGAGAAAAGGGTGAAACAGGCTGTCATCAAGCTAAAAGGGCATGCAACACTATGGTGGGATGCACTGTAAGCTGAGAGGATAAGAAAAGGAAAACATAAGATAAAGAATTGGGAAAAAAGGGTAGCCAATATGAAATCTAAGTTCATGCCCAAGGATTATAAAATCAATCTGTTCAGGAAGATGCAGAACCTGATACGGAAAGGGATGAAATTTAAAGAGTACATAGAGGAGTTCTATAGGCTGAACATCGGAACTAGACAAAGGGAGAGAGATGAAGAAAAAATTTCCAGATATATAAATGGCTCGAGATATGAAATCCAGGATGAGCTTAGCATGATGTTAGTAAAGAAAGTGGAGGATGCTTATCAATTAACATTGAAGGCAGAGGAGAAGTTGGCCAGAAAACAAAGCGAGGGAGGAAGAGGTAAGATCCCAGCCCGAAATAAAAGAAAGGGAGTTACCCATTATAGAGCACATAAGTCTAAGGATGAGACTGAGAAACCACATAGTCACTCAGAAAGAGGAGGAAGTTCTCGAGGAAGACAGGGTGGTGGAAGAAGTTCTTCTAGAGGAAGAGTAGGAAGAAGAGGAGGAGATGTAAGATGCTATGCCTGTGGAAAGACAGGATACATGTCTTGGGAATGTCCCGAGAAAAATAAAGAAGGAGGAGGTGAAGTTCACATTTTAGAAGCACAGATAAGGGATGTTCAAGTAAAAGGAGTAGAGGATGGAAGATCCCTGATGTTGAGGAAGGTTCTCTGAAAACCAAAACCAGAAGTTGAAAAGCCAGTGCAGAGGAATAGTCTCTTCATGATAGTTTTCAAGACTAAATATAGAGTATGCAAGGTGATAATTGACAGTGGGAGAAATGATAACTTATTATCCATAGAGATGGTGGAGAAATTGGAGCTGGTGAAAAATTCACATCCGAAGCCATACAAAGTCTCATGCCTACAAAAACGAGACCAGGTAATGGTTACTAAACAATGCTTGGTTGAATTTAATATAGGAGGATATAGAGATGAAATTATATGTGATGTAATTCCCATGGATGTATGCCATATTCTGTTGGGAATACCATGGCAGTTTAACAGGAATGTCATTCATGATGGGAGGAAGAATACATACACCTTAGAGAAGAATGGTAGAACACACATGTTGCTGCCAATAGAGGAGAAGAAAGTGAAAGAGGAAGCCAACACAAGCATAGTTCTCATGAGTGGGAAGGAAATCCTGAAAGAAGTCAATAAATAACAAGAGATGTAGTTTTTTGTGGTGAGGAAACTCAGAGTTATCCTTACAAGTACATCGATGGATGATTTTCCTGAAGAAGTTCATGAATTGTTGGATAATTTTGCTAACATAGTGGTTGATGAGCTTCCTAAATCACTACCACCTATCAGAAGTATCAATCACCATATTGACTTGATACTAGGAGAAAGTCTTCCAAACAAAGAAGCATACAGATTGACACCTCAAGAGAATGAGGAAGTAAAGAACCAAGTCTAGGAATTGGTTAGACAAGGGTTTGGTCAGAGGGAGTTTGATTCCATGTACAATACCAACTATGTTGAGTCCAAAGAAATATGGAGGATGGAGAAGTATAGACTCAAGAGCCATTAACAATATCACCATCATGTATAGATTTCCTTTACCAAGAATGGATGATTTAATGGACTGTTTAAGTGGAGAAAATTTATTTTCTAAAATAGATTTGAAAAGTGGATATCACCAAGTTAGAATGAGAGAAGGTGATGAGTGGAAGACAACCTTTAAGATAAATGAAGGTTTGTATGAGTTGCTTGTTATGCCATTTAGCTTAAAAAATGCCTCGAGTAATTTATGAGGATGATGAATGAGATACTGAAAGATTTCATTGGAAAGTTTGTGGTTGTATATGTGGATGATATATTGATCTTTATTAGGACTAAAGAGGAGAATTTGAGCACGTGACACTAGTGATGAGGAGACTACAACATGAGAAGTTGTTGATATATGTGAAGAAGTCCTCTTTTATGAAGACAAAACTCATTTACTTGGGTTTTTTGATGTCTTGAAATGAATTGAAAATGGATCCAAAGAAGGTGAAAGAATTCAAAGAATGGATGTCACCGAAGAGTATGTCTGAGGTAAGGAGCTTCCATGGACTAGCAAGTTTCTATATGAAGTTCATCAGAGAATTTAGTGGAATTTGTGCGCCAATGATGGATACCGTGAAGAAAAAGAACAAGTATTTTAAATGGAAAGAGGAGGCCGAGAAGAGATTCAATATACTGAAGGCCAAAATAATAGAATGACCAATTTTCGTCTTGCCAAATTTCGAAAAGACATTTCAGGTGAGATGTGATGCAAGTGGAGTTGCAATTGGAGCAGTTTTGAGCCAAGATAATAGACCTATTGCATATTTCAGTGAGAAGCTGAATGAGACCAAGAGAAAATACTCCACCTATGACAAGGAGTTTTGTTCCATAATCCAAGCCCTGAAGAAATAGAGACATTACCTTGTCCCACAAGAATTTGTCTTGTATAGCAATAACCAAGATTTACAATTCATAACTAGACAAGAAAAATTGAATCAGAGGCATGCAAAGTGGATTGAGTTTATGCATAATTTTACTTTTGTCATAAAACATATTTTTGGGAATGCTAACAAATATGTTGATGCATTGAGCAGGAGATGTTTGATTCTACAAGAATTCCAGGTGAAGAACTTGGTGTTTGAACACCTTAAGGACATGTATTATGATAATACAGATTTCAAGGAAGCATATGAAGCATGTAAAAATCCTGTGCTAAGAGACAAAAGCCAGTGGACAAAGCATATGATTAAAGAGGGATTGTTGTTCAAGGGAAATTAGTTGTGCATAACAAAATGCTCAATGAGGGATAACCTTTTGAAGGAAAAGCATAGTGGAGGACTGGCTGGACATTTCGACCATGATAAAACATTTGCACATTTGAGTAGTTCATACTATTGGCCAAATATGAGAACAAAGGTGACAAATTTTGTGAATAGATGTAGAATCTACCAACATGCAAAAGGAAAAATAAAGAACATTGGCTTGTATCAACCATTTCCAATACCAGAGAGGCCTTGGGATGCAATAAGCATGGATTTTGTGTTGGGAATACCAAGAATTCAAAATGATTGATTCCATATTTGTGGTGGTGGATAGATTTTCAAAGATGACACACTTTATCGCATGCTAGAAGACTAGTGATGCAATACATGTTGCAAATCTTTTTTTCAAGGAAGTTGTGAGACTTCACAGCCTACCCAGAAGCATTGTCTCAGACAAAGAAACGAAATTTGTTGGTCACTTTTGGAGAACACCGTGGAAGAAGTTGGAGATAGATTTTTCCTTTAGTTCAACCAATCACCCTCAGATAGATGGACAGACTGAGGTAGTAAATAAAAGATTGGGAAACTTATTGAGGAGTGTGGTTACTGAGTTTGATAATCAAAGGGATCAGATTCTTCCACAAGAATAATTTGCATACAATGACTCACCAAACAGGAGCACTAGAAAGATGCCATCCCAAATATTGTATGGAATGCAACCCAGGGGAGTATATAAGCTGATATACTTGGAACAAAGTGATATTAGGAGCGTTGGAGAAGAATATTTTGCTACAAAAATGTAGAAGCTCCATAGACAGATCAGAGGATAGTTGCAGAGTTCTAACAAGGAGTACAAGAGAAGAGCTGATGAACACTATAGAGAACTTCAATTTGAAGTAGGATATCAAGTTCTGGCACATCTCAGGAAATAAAGGCTCCCTAGGGGAACACATAACAAGTTAAAGATGAATAATATAGGACCATGTAAGATCTTGAGGAAGTTTGATGAAAATGCCTATGAGATTGAGCTGCTAGATGATGTGGGCATATCACCCATATTCAATGTCTCATACCTGTATCCTTACAAGAAGGAGTAAACAGAGGGATAAAAAGATCAAGACAATATCCAGTGGGAAAAACAAATGCCAGTAGAAAAAAAACCACAGATGGAGAAGATCGTTGATCAGAGGATCGACAAAAAGTACAGGAGGAAAAACTATTTTGAAAATCTGGTCTAGTGCAAGGGACACCCAATAGAAGATGTCAGTTGGGAAAATGAAGCTTCTATTTAGAAGCATGGAAATTTGGCGTAGGAGCTCATGGACAAGAGTCCATGAATTTTTGTCAAGGCGAGTATGATGCAGGAGAACCATTGGCAAGCATGCGGATTAGGACCACTCAACACATGGGAATATTTCCAGAATCTTAATGTTGGAAGTCTCGGTGAATATTGTGAGGCACGTTTGAACTCAACTATTTGGAAGAACACCTTAACTCAACACTAGAAAAATATTTGAAGCATGCTTGAACGATTGCGAGCGAAGTGGGAGTTTCCACTCCTACTCTGGAATATGACCGATCTAACATAGTCATTAGATTAGGTTTTGGAATAGATGAGTAGTTGTGGGGGGAACCCTAAGAACCCTCTTAGATAAATAGAGGTTATGTAGGCCCAAATGAGGCTAGCTGCAAGTTAGTAGGAGATTTTCTGAGTTTTTGTTTTTGTTTTGATTATAGTTGTAGTCATTTTCAATTTTAAATATAACAGAGGAAAATTGACCCAATGCATGCTGTGGAAATTGTTTTGCAATTCTCTGTTATTATTCTTTCATGAATGAATGAATGAATTCTGTTATGATTAAATGGAACTTTAAATGTTAGGACAAGCTTCAATTGTTTCTCTTCTATTGAGTGGTGCAAGGTGTGCACACAAAACGCAAGGAGTGCATTAACGGGATCTGTTTCGATTTCTAAGCTTGAAAGAGATAGCATGAAACAATATCTTTTCAAGGAGCACAAAGAGAATGGTGCAAGGCATGCACATTCATTTGCAAGAATTTGAAACTTGCGTAAATATCTAGTGCAAGGAGTCCACAGATCCGAGATTTGACTAAGTGTCGAACGGACTTTGCAAGAAGTCAAAGAATCAAAAAAGGAAAATGCCAAGAGGGTGAGAAGAATTTCTCTTCGTGAAATCCTTCATATCTAAGTTATCGAAATCCCTGAAATGCAAGGAGTGTACATGCAGTCTAAGTCTTCACGAGACCAATCTCAGGAGGAATAACGCTTTTCATAATCTATGGGAAATATCCAAGAAATGGATTCACAGGAAGGATAAAGGTCGAAGCCTTTGAATATTTTCAAAATATTCTAAGTATGAAGAAATAATAAGGTCAGAGGGAAATATTTGGACCACCTGATCAACGTCCATACAATGAGGAGCAGGCCCAAAGGAGGAAAGATCTGTCATTCGGTCTGAGCACAAAATAATTGTAACCACCTGATCAAGGTAAAGTACACTAATGATAAGCTTTGAAACTACACAGAAGGAGTGGTGTTACAAAATTCCGAAATCATCGGAATCGTAAATCAAGGAGGACATGTGGTGAGCGATCAATATTTTGATGACTCGCAGAGTGGATAAAACAAAGGGTAGGGTCGTGAGGACTCACGAAGTACAAACTCATGAAAGGATCACAGCCATCGATCAAAGGGAGAGCGTGGACCATTGTTTCATTTCAAGGAAAGGAGATATCGGTAGTTTGGACATCGAGAGAAGGGAGGTGAGAAATCCTCCAAATTCATGAAATGCGAAGTCCTGATATGAAAAAAGGGTATCACAACCGTTAGATTATGGGGATTGTGGACCGTTGAGTTAGGTGAGCGGAAGTCACAATTTTCAGTCCCGAAGGGAGGAGAAAGTGGACTTCGTGAACTGGTAAACCGTGAAGCGCTTGGAAGGTTTGGCCCCAGGTCATAGCAAAGGGTGACATCGGTGAAGGAGAATAGAGGGGCTAGCACGCACCAAGCTCTTGTCAGGATTTCAGAGGTCGGGATAGTCGAAGTGACTCACATGCAGAGACCCAATACACAAAATCGTGAAATTCCTATTGAGTTAGGCGAGTGGTCATAGCCCTAGCTACAAGAAGAAAGGGGCTTAACCTGAGAAGAGCTAGCGTCCAGTTGGCGTGGAAGTTGAACAATGATCGGGAGGGAACCCGAGGGTCTCATACGACTTACAAATTTGGAGAAAGGACCTATGTAAGTGGGTTATGGTCTAGCAGAGACCCAAAGAGTCGATCTGACTCAGTTTCTTGGTCGATCCTAGATCAGGAGGTCCTACAACCCTTAGGAGAGAAGGGGGGTTTTCATCACACCTCCTTATCTTGGCATACAATTAATGTTCCCTTATCACTTGCTACACCAATCTCAAGTGATGTCGATGATCTTCCTTGGACCTAGAATATATATGTATTCCATCCAAGAACACAATGACAAACTTATCAAGATAATTTATAAATATTCCAGTCATTAAGTACATAAATATAGTTTGTGGATTAGTAAGTCCAAATAACACCACTATAAATTCATAATATCCATACCCCATTCTAAAATATGTATTAATGATGTCTTTTTCCTTGATTCTCACCTTGTGATATCCTGATCTCAAGTCTTCCTTCAAAAATATGTTTTTCCCCCTTAGTTGATCAAAGCGGTCATCAATTTTGGGTATATGGTATTTGTTCTTCACAATGGATTTATTCATTTCTCTAAACTCAATGCTCAACCTCAACTTTCCATCCTTGTTTTTAACAAATATTATTGGTGCTGCCCAAGGTGAAACACTTCGGTGTATGTACTCTTTCTTCAACAATTTTTCTAGATACATTTTTAATTATTTTAATTCTATTGTACTCATTATATAAGGAGTCTTTGATATTGGGGAAATTCTTGGTACTAAAACAATGGAAAAATATATATATATTCTTGGTGGTAATCCTAGTATATCTTGGAATACATCCTCAAACTCTTGCAATATTGAATAATATTCAAGACCTTGAACTTTCGTATTTTCAGGGTCCTCCACATGGGCTGCATACAATTGACATCCTTTGTTGAAACATATCTTCAATTGTAAGGATGAAATCTCTCTTATACAAATGGGTCTTGGAATTCCTTTCATAATTCTCTATTTTCCTACTTCATCAAGACATGCACATATCTTGTTATGGAAATATACGAAAACATGATGCTTGTCCAATCCATTCATTCCAATTAGGATATCATAAGCTCCTAATGGTGTGATATTCATATCATCATTAGTTATCACTCCATTTATATTTATTGGACAATATTTCACAGTAACATTGATCCTTCTTTTGGTTCCGGTGGTTAGCTGAACCAAACTTAATTCTCAAGATTAATTTTATTCAAATGAAATATTTACACAATTTTAGGATCAACATAAATATGGGTAGATCCTAAATTGATTAAAATAGAAACAAGATGATTAATGATATTAGATTCCAAATCAATCCTATGGGATTGGTGTTCTTCTTGTTGATTTTCCAAGGCTACATATATTCTTGAAATATTTCTTTCCATGTATTCTATTGTAGTAGCCTCTTGGATGTTGTGCAATCTCCTCATTTTTGCTTCTCTATGAGGGAAATCCTTGTACATGTGATCTAATTTACATTCCCAAAATTTTATTGGTGTTCTTCCCTCTTGGATTCATTCTTAGCATGATAATCTTATTGATTTTTATTACAAATGTTTATGTTGAAAGGAGGTTTGAACCCTTTCCTTCTCTGATAATATTTCTCCTTCTTCTTATCCTTATACAATTTCTTCAAATATTCTATGCACTTTCCTTGATCATACATGTACATATCCTTTCTAATGGTCTTTTTCAAAGTTCTAGGCTCATTATATTGAATTTTATCTCTATAGAAAGATGACTATCAACTCAAAAACCTCTATATATTTATTTTTTCATCCTTGATAAAACCCACATACTTTAGCAGTATCAAGAACTTATTTGCATATCCTTCGATGGTATTTCTCTTCAACCTGAGTTCAAAAAACTCTTTCATCTTCTTTTCATAGTAGTGTTATGAAATATAATCCTTTTGAAAATATTTCTTGAACTACTTCCAAGTAATCCTACTCTCATTAATGTGCTCAACTTGCTTCAATTGATCCCACCACATAGTATCTTTTCCATGAAAATTGTATGTGGAAATTAAGGATTATAGGTTATATGAGTAGTTGTACAACTAAAAATACTTGTTGATTCAAAGAAACTAGGCTTCGACATCATCTTCCCTTTCTCTTTCATCATAAAAATATGGTGTCTTAATCTTCCTAATCACTCCTTGAAAACTATCCAACTCATATATTCTTCTTTGATTTCTAAAATGAAACACTTTTGGAGTGATCCTTGAATCTTCATATGCATGAAAAATCCTAGATGAGTAAGGAGGTGAACATTTTATTTGACTTCTACTAGAATTTCTTTAGTGACTGGGTCTTCTATAGTTATCTCTTCTTTCATAATTTATATCTTCTTCCTCATGCATTGATCCTGATCCATTATTTTCTTGTTTCCACAATTGATTTAGGATTTGCATCATTTGAAAATTTATTTGATTCTACTCCTCATATCCTTTCATTATCCCATTTTTTTCATCTCTATAACTATACACCTCAATACTTAGAGTATCATAGTTTCTACAAACTTTGTTGGTTCCACTCTGATCCTATGTCCATTAGATTATGTCTCACAATTACTGATATTGATATTTTGACCTTTGGCTTCTCTCTCACGACTATAGGATATGTGTGCATCCTCCATGACTCTTCTATCCAATTCCTGGGATTGAATTGATTTGATTATAACTATAATTTTGAAAAATTCGAAAGCAACCATTTTTGCTAGAACTATGAATATTATAGAAAATTTTCAATTAATGCTACATGTGCTTCTTCTTTTAAATTCATGAGGAATTATTTCACAATATTGTAGAAGCGTTTCCCTCGGAGATAGGTGAAAATCCCTTGGATCAAAACTCCTTTGATCCAAGAAATAAACTAACAAATGGTTTTCTACTTTATCAATATATATTCTTTATATACCCACAATTAGAATGGAAAACAAAGATGAGAGAATGAGGTAGATACCTTACCTTTTTTCCGTCAACTTTCCTCACTTATCCAACCCTTGACCTTGAAGTCCAATCTCTTGGTGCAAGAGAGGTCCTGCAAGGAAGAAATCAATTCTCCTTTCTTTCATGATATATCATTAGGAAAAATAGACCTATCTACTTTGAGCTAAGAAAAAACAGACGTGCATACATTGAACAATATAAGCATGAGGGGAATAGGCCAAGTTATATTGTATGGAAAGAAATAAGTAATGAATCATTTACAACCTTCATTTCGATGTTGCAAAAACTCCTCCAATATCTCCTTTCCATCCATTTGAACATCACAAGACCAACAATTTGATACTCTATAATCCTCTCCCCTTCACCCAAGAATGAACTTCATTATATAGGATTTGAGGCATAAAAACCATAGTATACTTTTGAGGATAGGATAAGATAAAATCAGGATTTAGCTGCATAGAGAAGATTGACCTTTTATTCAATAGAAGGTAGCTCGAACCAACCTCCAACCAACTGAATTATCCTGGAGAGAACCTCTCAAAATAAGGCATAATGGTTGCAACGACTTCATCGTCTCCCCAAAAACTGAGCACAGGGTCAGATTATCACTCCAGCATAACTAGGAAAGGAGTGACAATAAGGATTCATCCTCCTCTCCATATGGGCAAGGTTGTGATTAAACTCAAAAAAGGAAAAAACCTTAAGGTGAAAGATAGTATTTCAACCTCCAAATGTTAGGTTTTCCTTCTAACATGTCTAAGGATTATGAAAAACAATCCCACATGGTGATGAAATTGGGACACTTAAGTGTGATGCTTAATTGCAACACTTGGTAGTGTGACAAATAGGTGTGTATCATATTCCCCCTAAAGTGCAAGGTTAGAAGAAAAGTTGATAGAAAAAACACTTTACAAAAACATGTATGTAAGCATGTTGGAATAGGAGAGTCAGGTAGAAGATGCAAAAAAACATCAAACGGTATATATGTATCATCCTTGAGGTAGGCATACCCATTCTAGGAATAAAATGACACAAAGCATGGTTGTCGAACACTACACTATGGATCCATGAAAGAATTGACTAAGGATATGTTCACCAAATATACAATATGGAGCCATACCTCCATGACGCAGTCAGGTCGTATCCATGAAATAATATACAATGGAGCTATGATATGACAAAAACATATCCCTGGACCAATACAAAGTTGATCTATGTGATAAACTATAAATCCGTGAGATCGCCATTTTAGTGGCCAGATTAGAATCTTCTAAGTACTCAAATAATCTACATCGTAACCTAGGTGAGGAACATAATAGAGGTGGGTGCCTAAGGGGTTCCCATGATCTTCGTCCCATTCCCAAAATGGTACGATTCTATCCACGTCAATATATGTGTTTATGTCGAACATGGTAGAAAAAACTTCATTACCAGTCATTGATTTATAAAGTTAACAAGTGCGAGGGAAATCACCAATGATGAAAATGACTCTTAAGGTACCCTAGTACATTCCAACAATTGTGAATAAATGAGCTGAAGTCAAACATTCCTAGAATCATTCGATCAGAGGCTAATGATGTAAACCTAGTGTCGAAAGAGAGAAGACCTACCATTGGTGCATCTAGGTTTCAATGTATTAACTCATTTTTAAGTCTAATTCTCAGATGATGTGTTGAATTCGAAACGAACAAACTTGTCGAAGGAGGGCCATGATGTGTCCCCCATCATCGACATGAAACTGACATAGGAAAGTAATGTAAGATAATATATAAAAATATCACAATCTAACACAAGGATGAAGGTTGGTAATGCTGCATAGTGTTTGATTTGGGATGAAACTTCCCTTGAACATTGTGAGGCATGAAAAATGACTTGACAACATTGAATTGATGAGAGATAGACCAAAAAGATAGTGTGACAATAACAAGGGTAATATTTGGGTGGTCTGAAGGAGTATAATGACTCATATGTTTGGTATGACTCAGATACAAGAAAATTACCGAACGATAAGACAAGATGAAAATAGGTGCCATGTTCAAGGGAAATAACAAACAACTTCCATAATGATTTCCAAAAATTGACCCAGTTCCCTCAAATCCCCCCCCCCCCCCACCATGAACGGTTGGTACCTCTTTGTTTTTCAATGATGTTGCATCTCTTTTGTCACTTGAGTGAGAAAATTAGAGATGCTTAAAATCCCAGTTGGGTTAGCTAGGCAAGACAACAGTAAAGGAAAGGGTTAAAAATATAAAGCATGCAAGATAAACACAAACCTAAACTAATAACAATAAAATGAATTAAACTAGAGTGCATAAGATCATTAGAACAAGAAATAAACAAGACTCATGCCACCAATGGAAAGGAGTATATTAGTGGAAATAAAACACCAAAGAGAAAGGGATACTTTGGGTCCCCTCTTCCTCCAAGGGAGGGATCTTGAACCCCCAAGATTGAGCTCTTCTTACAACTTGAAAACTTGAAAGAAATGGTGAAAGAATCCCAAGCTAATTCACTCAAAAGGTGATGTGAATAACTCAAATGGAATGGTGCTAGTATGCTTTTGATGAGAAAAGAGGATTCCCCAAGAGAATAGAAGTAGCATAACCTTACAAATGAATTCCTTGAAAAAGTAGTGCACCCATGGCCTCTTTTTATAGCATAACTTTGAGGCATTATTCAACCAGCTTTTAGTGTGAACAAGGGGTCATTTAGGGTACCCTTAGGTCTTTGACCAACCACCTAGTTGGATTCAGCTGAGATTTGGATGTCAAATCGACTTGGAATCTGAAACAAAATTGGGTGGAAGGCTAACCAACATCATAAATGCGCCTTTACAGGGTGTGTGTGGCTTTTAGCATTCACAGTCACGAATCATGTGCATGTGCGTTTTTTCTGCATTTCTTGATGGTGCATGTGCACGTGCTTCCTGTATAGTCATAGCGCGTCCTGATTTTATAATTGGTTGTATAGTTTTGGACCTTTTGGGAATACATTTTTGGTAATTTTGGTCCAGGGGTGAACTAATAGTTGTTTGGAGATGTTGGATTCATGTAACCATGTGCGGACAAGAATTTAGTGATAACAGATGCCCCCTGATGGATGAGGATAGGAGTATATGTATAGCTGAAATTCATCAATGTTTCTTCTACTGAGAGTACCATTGTAAGAAAGAGAGAGAATGAGAGTATCAAGAGAGACCCATTGGAGGGTATAGGGGAATCTGTAGGACCCAAACCTTTCCCAAGGTGTAAGAAAAAGAAAACTATGTACAAACAAGGTGGGCATGCCCCATGATC
>JZKD02S0431835.1:0-17772 GCA_000966675.3 Picea glauca
AAAGGTAAGAGGGATAGTTGGCAGCGTGGACCACCAGTTCGCAGCGCCTAGGAGAAGAGATGGTAAAAAAACAACCTTTTTTGTCCTTCAATAGATCTTAAAATTATCATGGAGTACTTAGAGGTTGAGGCTTGAAAATTGATATGCTTGATCTTGGATGAAACCACCTATAGTTGGTCTAATATCCAAATCACTTTCGCCATCCAGTTCGCAACAATTTTCATAGCGCATGTCCAGAAACACCAGTTTTTGCAGCGTCGAGCTAGGAGCAAATTGAAATCTTGGAAAAACAGTTAGAAAATCTTTAAATGATGAAATCCCAGGTTATTTCCTTAAAAACATAAGTGTTGAAAACAAGGATATCGGCTGACAAAGCATCATAAGTGAAATTATGGTGATAAGAGAAAAGTGTATTTGAGATGCACTGTGAACTGTCTAATGATATGGCAACGTACAAAAAGAACCTCATTTGACCTTCTAAATGGTAGAGGGACAAAGTGGATGGGTTTTAGCACATTGTGGAAGTGGCGATATGTTAAGGTGGTGGTGGAGGCAGAAGGATAACGGATTGTCCAATCTTATCATAAAAATGAAGATATAACCAAGGGTAATAAGCCAACATCAACACTAACTTTATTTGTGCTAAGACCTAAGAATACTATAAGGAAGAGGAGAAAAGTAAAAATTAAACAACACTGATGAAAAAAAATTAAAAAACCTAAGGTTGAATTGACCCAATCAATTCCATGTGATAACATTTTCTCTTGAGTGAACCAAAATCTGTAATATCATATAAGAAATGTTTCTTATCTCCCCAATGCCTCAGAAAGGCGTCATTCAATTGAAAGTGTGTTGAGGCAATGAACTACTCCCAATCAATTTTGTTCTTCTCTAACTCCTCCATCACAAGCATCTTAATCAACCCTGAGCGAAAAACACTCATTTCAACATCCTTGGACTTAGCTTGGACTCTGTCAACCATTTTCCCAATACTTCTAAACAAATAGAAAGGGAGGTTCATGAGCTATTTTCCTGTGAAGTGTAGAAAAAGTATAATGTGGTACTGATAAATCATATTGAACCTGTCCTCATAGGTGAAATATATTTGGATCACCCTTATCATATTATCAAATCCTTCAACCATGTGGCTCCTAGCCACTCCCTTTGATAAGTTATCTCCCTGAAATTATGGTTTAAGGAATTCTTTAGAGAAGGATGCATTTAGATTCATGGCCTTAAACCACCTTTCACTACTATTTGGTATCTCAGTAGCTGCTACTATGGTTTCTTTAGATACCTCAAGTTCAATAGTCCCCACCTTAGTTCTGGTTCCATCAAAATTCAAGGGAAATTCTCTAGCTACCTCAAGGTTCCCCCTCTGCATCTTCTGACAGAAATTGAAACATTCCACTCTTTGGAAGACCTCTCTGATCAGAGGTTCAGTAAACAGTTGCATGTCATAGGTTTCAGTCCTCACTATGCCCCCACCCTTTTGATCCTTCTTCTTCTGTGGAGTATCCATTGATATTATAGGAAGAAAACTAAACCAACAATTTGAGTGATGTAAGAGGGAAAAAAAGAAAACAAAGGGTTTAGGGTTTGATGGATAATCTATTTCAAAGGTTGTTTCTATCTAAGGATTTAGAGTCTTTCAGTCTATTTGAACTCTACAGAGATGATATAGATTTAAATATTGATATGGATAGTATCTTAGCAAAGCTTAATGTACATGTTCCTCTCAGTATTGATATTGTATTTTTTTTTTAAATACCTACAACACAGTCTCTATTATGACATCTTGGAGTGTCGCTCCTATAGAAACCACATTGGAGATGATACCTCTTAACGTCTCTCTTTCCATGACTAAGACATCTCTCTTTCCACCTACAAGACATCTCTCTTTCCATCCCGAAGACGTCTCTCTTTCCACCTCCAAGATATCGCTCTTGCCACCTCCAAGACTATCACTCCCATAGCCACCACGTCGGAACTGATACCTCTTAGCGTCATTCCTGCCACCTCCGAGACGTCGCTCTTTCCACCTCCAAAATGTCTCTCTTGCCACCTCCAATAATTCTCTCTTGCCACGTCCAAGACATCTCCCTTTCCACCTCCAAGAAGTCTCTCTTTCCACCTCCAAGGCATAGCTCTTGCTACGTCCAAGACATCACTCCTGCCACCTCCAAGACGTCTCTCTTGCCACCTCCAAGATGTTTCTCTTGCCACATCCAAGGCATCACTCTTGCCACATCCAATATGTCGTTCTTTCCACCTCCAAGACTTCTCTCTTGCCACCTCCAAGATGTCTATCTTTCCACCTCCAAGACGTCTCTCTTGCCATGTCCAAGACATCGCTCTTACCATGTCCAAGATGTCTCTCTTTCCACCTCCAAGACGTCTCTCTTGCCACATCTAATATGTCTCTCTTGCCACCTCCAAGACATCGCTCTCACCACCTCAAAGATGTCTCTCTTTCCACGTCCAAGACATTGCTCTTGCCACCTCCAAGATGTCTCTCTTGCCACCTCTAAGATGTCACTCTTTCCATCTCCAAGACATATCTCTTTCCACCTCCAAGACATTGCTCTTGCCACATCCAAGGCATCACTCTTTCCACATCCAAGACATTGCTCTTTCCATTTCCAAGACGTTGCTCTTGCCACCTCAAATATGTTTCTCTTTCCACGTCCAATATGTCTCTCTTGCCACCTCTAAGATGATGGTATTACGACAACTATATGGGTTTTGGACAGTCAAATCCGAGATGACATGTGTCCACATGAAATGTCACAATGAATAAAAAATCTATGTCATCGGAAAAACAACGTCATGTGAAATGACACTTGAGGGGGTCGACGGTTTTTCATTCTCCTGAAAATATAAAGTGGAAATTGTGTTGAGCGCGCCGTCAAAATTTGACACAAATGTACTAGTGGAACCAATGAGTACTCCTATGACTACCAGTTGCAAAATCGGCAAAGATGACAATGCTCCAGAAATATATCAAACCATGTAGAGGTATATGATAGGCCTTGTTGTGGCTGCAACAACTCCCCTTTAATTTTTCTTTTACAAGACGTCGCTCTTTCCACCTCCAAGACGTCTTTCTTGCCACCTCCAAGATGTCTCTCTTGCCACATCCAAGACGTCACTCTGGCCACCTCCAACACGTCGCTCTTGGCACCTCCAACATGTCTCTCTTGCCACAACCAAGATGTCACTCTTGCCACCTCCAAAAAATCTCTCTTTCCACCTCCAATATGTCTATCTTCCACCTCCAAGACGTCTCTCTTTCCATGTCCAAGACGTCGCTCTTGCCATGTCCAAGACGTCGCTCTTTCCACCTCCAAGATGTCTCTCTTGCCACGTCCAAGATGTCTCTCTTTCCACCTCCAAGACATCACTCTCACCACCTTGATAAATAATATTGAACCTATATTGAGAGGTGAAATATCTTTTGATCACCCTTAGCATCTTATCAAATAATTCAACTATGCGTCTCCTAGGCACTCCCTTTGATAGGTTATCACCCTGACATTTTGGTTTAAGGAATTCTTTAGAGAAGGCTACATTTAGATTCATGGACTTAAACCACCTTTCACCAGTATTTGGTATCTCAGTAGCTGCTACTATGGCTTCTTCAGATACCTCAAGCTCAAGAGTCCCCACCTTAGTTTTGGTTCCATCAAAATTCAAGGCAAATTCTCTAGTTACCTCAGGGTGCCCCCTTTGCATATTCTGACAGAAATTGAAACATCCCACTCTTTGGAAGACCTCCCTAATCATAGGTTCAACAACAAACAATTTCATGTCATAGGTTCCAGTCATCACTATGCCCCCACCCTTTTGAGCCTTCTTTTGTCATCAAGTATCCATTGATATTATAGGAAGAAAACTAAACCAAAAATTTGAGCGATGCAAGAGGCTAAACAAGAAAACATAGGTTTTAGGGTTTGATGGATAATATCTTTCAAAGGATCGTTCTATCTAAGCATTTAGAGTCTTTCAGCGTATTTTACCTCTAATTTTATGAAAGGGTAGCTGATAGTTAGGAAATGAAAGAAGACTACAAATGAAAATGGAGATACGAGGAGAAAGCTTGTTGCAAAAGATGTTGTTCAATACTTCACCCTCACTTATACAAAATCATCATAACTTTACCAGCAAAAGTTCTTCCTTTAAAAAAACTTCCAAAATAGATAGACTTTAGACTTGAATTAGAATGGAAATATTTATGGAAACAAGCCGGTACAAGTTCTAAGGTAGGCAAATAACAGTGCTAAGTTATGTATAGAGTTTGCAGTGCCAGAACAGGGGATTCATACAAGAATTCATAACATAAGCAACGAAAGGCCAAATATGGGATAGGAAAGGTGGCCTAACAACAAGGTTTGTTTAAGATTTAGTAAAAGGGTATGAGAGCTCTGTAATGGTTGATAATTGTGATAATAGAGGTAAGAGGGATAGTTGGCAGCGTGGACCACCAGTTCGCAACACCTAGGAGAAGAGATGATAAAAAAACAACCTTTGTTGTCCTTCAATAGATCTTAAAATTATCATGGAGTGCCTAGAGGCTAAGGCTTGAAAATTGATATGCTTGATCTTGGATGAATCCACCTGCAGTTGGTCTAACCTCCAACTCACTTTCGCCAGCTAGTTCGCAACAATTTTCGTAGTGCATGTCTGGAAACACTAGTTTTTGCAGCATCCAGCTAGGAGCAAATTGAAATCTTGAAAAAACAGTTCGAAAAACTTTAAATGATGAAATCCCAGGTTATTTCCTTAAAAACATAAGTGTTGAAAACAAGGATATCGGATGACAAAGCATCATAAGTGAAATTATGGTGATAAGAGAAAAGTGTACTTGAGATGCACTGTGAACTGTCTGATGAGATGGCAACGTACAAAAAGAACCTCATTTGAACTTCTAAATGGTAGAGGGACAAAGTGGATGGGTTTTAGTACATCGTGGAAGTGGTGATATGTTAGGGTGGTGGTGGAGGCAGAAGGATAATGGATTGTCCAATCTTATCATAAAAATGAAGATATAACCAAGGGTAATAAGACAACATCAACACTAACTTTATTTGTGCTAAGACCTAAGAATACTATAAGGAAGAGGATAAAAGTACAAATTAAACAACACTGATGAAAAAAAATTAAAAAACCTAAGGCTGAATTGACCCAATCAATTCCATGTGATAACATTTTCTCTTGAGTGAACCAAACTCTGTAATATAATATAAGAAATATGTCTTATCTCCCCAATGCCTCAGAAAGGCATCATTCAATTAAATGTGTGCTGAGGAAATGAACTCCTCCCAATCAATTTTTTTCTTCTCTAACTCCTCCATCACAAGCATCTTAATCAACCCTGAGTGAAAAACACTTGTTTCAACATCCTTGGACTTAGCTTGGACTCTGTCAACCATTTTCCCAGTGCTTCTAAACAAATAGAAAGGGAGGTTCATGAGGTATTTTCCTGTGAAGTGTAGAAAAAGTACAATGTGGTACTGATAAATCATATTAAACCTGTCCTCATGGGTGAAATATCTTTGGATCACCCTTATCATCTTATCAAATCCTTCAACCATGTGGCTCCTAGGCACTCCCTTTGATAAGTTATCTCCCTAAAATTATGGTTTAAGGAATTATTAAGAGAAGGATGCATTTAGATTCATGGCCTTAAACCATTTTTCACTAGTATTTGGTATCTCAGTAGCTGCTACTATGGTTTCTTCAGATACCTCAAGTTCAATAGTCCCCACCTTAGTTCTGGTTCCATCAAAATTCAAGGGAAATTCTCTAGCTACCTCAGGGTGACCCCTCTGCATCTTCTGACAAAAATTGAAACATTCCACTCTTTGGATGACCTCTCTGATCAGAGGTTCAACAACAAACAGTTGCATGTCATAGGTTTCATTCCTCACTATGCCCCCACCCTTTTGATCCTTCTCCTATTGTGGAGTATCCATTGATATTATAGGAAGAAAACTAAACCAAAAATTTGAGTGATGTAAGAGGAAAAACAAGAAAACAAACGATTTAGGGTTTGATGGATAATCTCTTTCAAAGGTTGTTTCTATCTAAGGATTTAGAGTCTTTCAGTCTATTTGACCTCTACAGAGATGATATAGATTTAAATATTGATATGGATAGTATCTTAGTAAAGGTTAATGTACATGTTCCTCTCAGTATTGATATTGTAATTTTTTTTTAAATAACTACAACACAGTCGCTATTGCGATGTCTTCGAGTGTCTCTCCCATAAAAACCACATCGGAGATGATACCTCTTAACGTCGCTCTTGCCACGTCTAAGACATCTCTCTTTCCACCTACAAGACATCTCTATTTCCATCCCCAAGACGTCTCTCTTTCCACCTCCAAGACGTCTCTCTTGCCACCTCCAAGAGTGTCTCTCCCATAGCCACCACGTCGGAGATGATACCTCTTAGCGTCGTTCTTGCCACCTCCAAGACATCGCTCTTTCCACATACAAAATTTCTCTCTTGCCACCTCCAAGACTTTTCTCTTGCCACGTNAAAGGTAAGAGGGATAGTTGGCAGCGTGGACCACCAGTTCGCAGCGCCTAGGAGAAGAGATGGTAAAAAAACAACCTTTTTTGTCCTTCAATAGATCTTAAAATTATCATGGAGTACTTAGAGGTTGAGGCTTGAAAATTGATATGCTTGATCTTGGATGAAACCACCTATAGTTGGTCTAATATCCAAATCACTTTCGCCATCCAGTTCGCAACAATTTTCATAGCGCATGTCCAGAAACACCAGTTTTTGCAGCGTCGAGCTAGGAGCAAATTGAAATCTTGGAAAAACAGTTAGAAAATCTTTAAATGATGAAATCCCAGGTTATTTCCTTAAAAACATAAGTGTTGAAAACAAGGATATCGGCTGACAAAGCATCATAAGTGAAATTATGGTGATAAGAGAAAAGTGTATTTGAGATGCACTGTGAACTGTCTAATGATATGGCAACGTACAAAAAGAACCTCATTTGACCTTCTAAATGGTAGAGGGACAAAGTGGATGGGTTTTAGCACATTGTGGAAGTGGCGATATGTTAAGGTGGTGGTGGAGGCAGAAGGATAACGGATTGTCCAATCTTATCATAAAAATGAAGATATAACCAAGGGTAATAAGCCAACATCAACACTAACTTTATTTGTGCTAAGACCTAAGAATACTATAAGGAAGAGGAGAAAAGTAAAAATTAAACAACACTGATGAAAAAAAATTAAAAAACCTAAGGTTGAATTGACCCAATCAATTCCATGTGATAACATTTTCTCTTGAGTGAACCAAAATCTGTAATATCATATAAGAAATGTTTCTTATCTCCCCAATGCCTCAGAAAGGCGTCATTCAATTGAAAGTGTGTTGAGGCAATGAACTACTCCCAATCAATTTTGTTCTTCTCTAACTCCTCCATCACAAGCATCTTAATCAACCCTGAGCGAAAAACACTCATTTCAACATCCTTGGACTTAGCTTGGACTCTGTCAACCATTTTCCCAATACTTCTAAACAAATAGAAAGGGAGGTTCATGAGCTATTTTCCTGTGAAGTGTAGAAAAAGTATAATGTGGTACTGATAAATCATATTGAACCTGTCCTCATAGGTGAAATATATTTGGATCACCCTTATCATATTATCAAATCCTTCAACCATGTGGCTCCTAGCCACTCCCTTTGATAAGTTATCTCCCTGAAATTATGGTTTAAGGAATTCTTTAGAGAAGGATGCATTTAGATTCATGGCCTTAAACCACCTTTCACTACTATTTGGTATCTCAGTAGCTGCTACTATGGTTTCTTTAGATACCTCAAGTTCAATAGTCCCCACCTTAGTTCTGGTTCCATCAAAATTCAAGGGAAATTCTCTAGCTACCTCAAGGTTCCCCCTCTGCATCTTCTGACAGAAATTGAAACATTCCACTCTTTGGAAGACCTCTCTGATCAGAGGTTCAGTAAACAGTTGCATGTCATAGGTTTCAGTCCTCACTATGCCCCCACCCTTTTGATCCTTCTTCTTCTGTGGAGTATCCATTGATATTATAGGAAGAAAACTAAACCAACAATTTGAGTGATGTAAGAGGGAAAAAAAGAAAACAAAGGGTTTAGGGTTTGATGGATAATCTATTTCAAAGGTTGTTTCTATCTAAGGATTTAGAGTCTTTCAGTCTATTTGAACTCTACAGAGATGATATAGATTTAAATATTGATATGGATAGTATCTTAGCAAAGCTTAATGTACATGTTCCTCTCAGTATTGATATTGTATTTTTTTTTTAAATACCTACAACACAGTCTCTATTATGACATCTTGGAGTGTCGCTCCTATAGAAACCACATTGGAGATGATACCTCTTAACGTCTCTCTTTCCATGACTAAGACATCTCTCTTTCCACCTACAAGACATCTCTCTTTCCATCCCGAAGACGTCTCTCTTTCCACCTCCAAGATATCGCTCTTGCCACCTCCAAGACTATCACTCCCATAGCCACCACGTCGGAACTGATACCTCTTAGCGTCATTCCTGCCACCTCCGAGACGTCGCTCTTTCCACCTCCAAAATGTCTCTCTTGCCACCTCCAATAATTCTCTCTTGCCACGTCCAAGACATCTCCCTTTCCACCTCCAAGAAGTCTCTCTTTCCACCTCCAAGGCATAGCTCTTGCTACGTCCAAGACATCACTCCTGCCACCTCCAAGACGTCTCTCTTGCCACCTCCAAGATGTTTCTCTTGCCACATCCAAGGCATCACTCTTGCCACATCCAATATGTCGTTCTTTCCACCTCCAAGACTTCTCTCTTGCCACCTCCAAGATGTCTATCTTTCCACCTCCAAGACGTCTCTCTTGCCATGTCCAAGACATCGCTCTTACCATGTCCAAGATGTCTCTCTTTCCACCTCCAAGACGTCTCTCTTGCCACATCTAATATGTCTCTCTTGCCACCTCCAAGACATCGCTCTCACCACCTCAAAGATGTCTCTCTTTCCACGTCCAAGACATTGCTCTTGCCACCTCCAAGATGTCTCTCTTGCCACCTCTAAGATGTCACTCTTTCCATCTCCAAGACATATCTCTTTCCACCTCCAAGACATTGCTCTTGCCACATCCAAGGCATCACTCTTTCCACATCCAAGACATTGCTCTTTCCATTTCCAAGACGTTGCTCTTGCCACCTCAAATATGTTTCTCTTTCCACGTCCAATATGTCTCTCTTGCCACCTCTAAGATGATGGTATTACGACAACTATATGGGTTTTGGACAGTCAAATCCGAGATGACATGTGTCCACATGAAATGTCACAATGAATAAAAAATCTATGTCATCGGAAAAACAACGTCATGTGAAATGACACTTGAGGGGGTCGACGGTTTTTCATTCTCCTGAAAATATAAAGTGGAAATTGTGTTGAGCGCGCCGTCAAAATTTGACACAAATGTACTAGTGGAACCAATGAGTACTCCTATGACTACCAGTTGCAAAATCGGCAAAGATGACAATGCTCCAGAAATATATCAAACCATGTAGAGGTATATGATAGGCCTTGTTGTGGCTGCAACAACTCCCCTTTAATTTTTCTTTTACAAGACGTCGCTCTTTCCACCTCCAAGACGTCTTTCTTGCCACCTCCAAGATGTCTCTCTTGCCACATCCAAGACGTCACTCTGGCCACCTCCAACACGTCGCTCTTGGCACCTCCAACATGTCTCTCTTGCCACAACCAAGATGTCACTCTTGCCACCTCCAAAAAATCTCTCTTTCCACCTCCAATATGTCTATCTTCCACCTCCAAGACGTCTCTCTTTCCATGTCCAAGACGTCGCTCTTGCCATGTCCAAGACGTCGCTCTTTCCACCTCCAAGATGTCTCTCTTGCCACGTCCAAGATGTCTCTCTTTCCACCTCCAAGACATCACTCTCACCACCTTGATAAATAATATTGAACCTATATTGAGAGGTGAAATATCTTTTGATCACCCTTAGCATCTTATCAAATAATTCAACTATGCGTCTCCTAGGCACTCCCTTTGATAGGTTATCACCCTGACATTTTGGTTTAAGGAATTCTTTAGAGAAGGCTACATTTAGATTCATGGACTTAAACCACCTTTCACCAGTATTTGGTATCTCAGTAGCTGCTACTATGGCTTCTTCAGATACCTCAAGCTCAAGAGTCCCCACCTTAGTTTTGGTTCCATCAAAATTCAAGGCAAATTCTCTAGTTACCTCAGGGTGCCCCCTTTGCATATTCTGACAGAAATTGAAACATCCCACTCTTTGGAAGACCTCCCTAATCATAGGTTCAACAACAAACAATTTCATGTCATAGGTTCCAGTCATCACTATGCCCCCACCCTTTTGAGCCTTCTTTTGTCATCAAGTATCCATTGATATTATAGGAAGAAAACTAAACCAAAAATTTGAGCGATGCAAGAGGCTAAACAAGAAAACATAGGTTTTAGGGTTTGATGGATAATATCTTTCAAAGGATCGTTCTATCTAAGCATTTAGAGTCTTTCAGCGTATTTTACCTCTAATTTTATGAAAGGGTAGCTGATAGTTAGGAAATGAAAGAAGACTACAAATGAAAATGGAGATACGAGGAGAAAGCTTGTTGCAAAAGATGTTGTTCAATACTTCACCCTCACTTATACAAAATCATCATAACTTTACCAGCAAAAGTTCTTCCTTTAAAAAAACTTCCAAAATAGATAGACTTTAGACTTGAATTAGAATGGAAATATTTATGGAAACAAGCCGGTACAAGTTCTAAGGTAGGCAAATAACAGTGCTAAGTTATGTATAGAGTTTGCAGTGCCAGAACAGGGGATTCATACAAGAATTCATAACATAAGCAACGAAAGGCCAAATATGGGATAGGAAAGGTGGCCTAACAACAAGGTTTGTTTAAGATTTAGTAAAAGGGTATGAGAGCTCTGTAATGGTTGATAATTGTGATAATAGAGGTAAGAGGGATAGTTGGCAGCGTGGACCACCAGTTCGCAACACCTAGGAGAAGAGATGATAAAAAAACAACCTTTGTTGTCCTTCAATAGATCTTAAAATTATCATGGAGTGCCTAGAGGCTAAGGCTTGAAAATTGATATGCTTGATCTTGGATGAATCCACCTGCAGTTGGTCTAACCTCCAACTCACTTTCGCCAGCTAGTTCGCAACAATTTTCGTAGTGCATGTCTGGAAACACTAGTTTTTGCAGCATCCAGCTAGGAGCAAATTGAAATCTTGAAAAAACAGTTCGAAAAACTTTAAATGATGAAATCCCAGGTTATTTCCTTAAAAACATAAGTGTTGAAAACAAGGATATCGGATGACAAAGCATCATAAGTGAAATTATGGTGATAAGAGAAAAGTGTACTTGAGATGCACTGTGAACTGTCTGATGAGATGGCAACGTACAAAAAGAACCTCATTTGAACTTCTAAATGGTAGAGGGACAAAGTGGATGGGTTTTAGTACATCGTGGAAGTGGTGATATGTTAGGGTGGTGGTGGAGGCAGAAGGATAATGGATTGTCCAATCTTATCATAAAAATGAAGATATAACCAAGGGTAATAAGACAACATCAACACTAACTTTATTTGTGCTAAGACCTAAGAATACTATAAGGAAGAGGATAAAAGTACAAATTAAACAACACTGATGAAAAAAAATTAAAAAACCTAAGGCTGAATTGACCCAATCAATTCCATGTGATAACATTTTCTCTTGAGTGAACCAAACTCTGTAATATAATATAAGAAATATGTCTTATCTCCCCAATGCCTCAGAAAGGCATCATTCAATTAAATGTGTGCTGAGGAAATGAACTCCTCCCAATCAATTTTTTTCTTCTCTAACTCCTCCATCACAAGCATCTTAATCAACCCTGAGTGAAAAACACTTGTTTCAACATCCTTGGACTTAGCTTGGACTCTGTCAACCATTTTCCCAGTGCTTCTAAACAAATAGAAAGGGAGGTTCATGAGGTATTTTCCTGTGAAGTGTAGAAAAAGTACAATGTGGTACTGATAAATCATATTAAACCTGTCCTCATGGGTGAAATATCTTTGGATCACCCTTATCATCTTATCAAATCCTTCAACCATGTGGCTCCTAGGCACTCCCTTTGATAAGTTATCTCCCTAAAATTATGGTTTAAGGAATTATTAAGAGAAGGATGCATTTAGATTCATGGCCTTAAACCATTTTTCACTAGTATTTGGTATCTCAGTAGCTGCTACTATGGTTTCTTCAGATACCTCAAGTTCAATAGTCCCCACCTTAGTTCTGGTTCCATCAAAATTCAAGGGAAATTCTCTAGCTACCTCAGGGTGACCCCTCTGCATCTTCTGACAAAAATTGAAACATTCCACTCTTTGGATGACCTCTCTGATCAGAGGTTCAACAACAAACAGTTGCATGTCATAGGTTTCATTCCTCACTATGCCCCCACCCTTTTGATCCTTCTCCTATTGTGGAGTATCCATTGATATTATAGGAAGAAAACTAAACCAACAATTTGAGTGATGTAAGAGGAAAATTAAGAAAACAAACGATTTAGGGTTTGATGGATAATCTCTTTCAAAGGTTGTTTCTATATAAGGATTTAGAGTCTTTCAGTCTATTTGACCTCTACAGAGATGATATAGATTTAAATATTGATATGGCTAGTATCTTAGTAAAGGTTAATGTACATGTTCCTCTCAGTATTGATATTGTATTTTTTTTTAAATAACTACAACACAGTCGCTATTGCGATGTCTTCGAGTGTCTCTCCCATAGAAACCACATCGGAGATGATACCTCTTAACGTCGCTCTTGCCACGTCTAAGACATCTCTCTTTCCACCTACAAGACGTCTCTATTTCCATCCCCAAGACGTCTCTCTTTCCACCTCCAAGACGTCTCTCTTGCCACCTCCAAGAGTGTCACTCCCATAGCCACCACGTCGGAGATGATACCTCTTAGCGTCATTCTTGCCACCTCCAAGACATCGCTCTTTCCACATACAAAATTTATCTCTTGCCACCTCCAAGACTTTTCTCTTGCCACGTCCAAGACGTCACCTTTTCCACCTCCAAGACGTCTCTCTTCCCACCTCCAAGGCATCGCTTTTTCCACATCCACGACGTCACTCTTGCCACCTCCAAGACATCTCTCTTGCCACCTCCAATAAGTCTCTCTTTCCACATCCAAGGTGTCCCTCTTTCCACGTCCAATATGTCGCTCTTGCCACCTCCAAGATGTCTCTCTTGCCACCTCCAAGATGTCGTTCTTTCCACCTCCAAGATGTCTCTCTTGCCACCTCCAAGACGTCTCTCTTGCCACCTCCAAGACGTCTCTCTTGCNCATGTCCAAGATGTTGCTCTTGTCACTTCCAAGATGTCGCTCTTGCCACGTCCAAGACGTCTCTCTTGCCACCTCCAAGACGTCTCTCTTTCCACCTCCAAGATGTCGATCTTGCCACGTCCAAGACATCTCTCTTGCCACCTCCAAGACATCGCTCTTTCCACATCTAATGCATCACTATTTCCATGTCCAAGACGTATCTCTTGCCACCTCCAATATGTCATTCTTATGATGACTATATCAGGTTTGGACAGTCAAATCTGAGATGAGAAGTGTCTGCATGAAACATCGCAATAAATATAAAATCTATTTCATTAGAAAAGTAACATCATGTGAAACGACGTTTGAAGGGGTCTGTTGTTTTTCATTATCCCAACAATATAAAGTAGCAATTGCATCGAACGCGTCATCAAAATTTGACCCAAATGTACTAGTGGAACCAGTGAGCACTCCTATGACTACCAGTTGCAAATTCGGCAAAGATGACAATGCTCCAGAAATATATCAAACCATGTAGAGGTATATGATAGGTTGTGTTGTGGCTGCAACAACCCCCCTTTAATTTTTCTTTTACAAGCGAAAGGAAAGGCCCCCCCCTACTAAAATTTTAATCATATTACCTAATCCTCTAGTGCTCAATATGATGTTACTTTGTTTCCTACCATGATAGAGTTGAGGTTTGGTATTGACTGGTGATTTTTTTTATGGAGGCTTATTATCTATTTTGATCTTATGGTTTAAAATGTCTTCGTGATTCTTAGTTTACCTATGATGTCTTGTTGAAATTTGTATGAGTGGTTGACACATTTTCTTCCTACCTTATACAGTTTCCCAAGTGTTTCATGATTTTATATGGTTGTAAGGTTTGATGATCTAGTACATGTCTTGGATGATTTTGATGTAGTTGGTCAATCATTTTCCTGAATGACTTATTCAATCTTTTCTAGCATATGGTGCTTAACATCTTCATCTTTATACTCTCATAATTGGACAACTCTTAACTTGATTCATAAGTTCTCTAATACTTTCTATGTGTTTTAGATTATATGCATACAGATATTGTGATAGTTATTTAATGTGGATCATAGATGATTTCCTTCAATAGACCTCTCCTTTTCATTTCCTTCAAAATCTAGACTTTCTCTTAAAGGCAAGGAAATATAATGTTTCTCATGTATTGGTGAATGTCCTTTTAATCACATAACTGATTTTGGCTCTTTCTTTGGTTGTAGGAATAGGTTATCATGACATCCTTTATTCACGATTACTCCAGCCTTGAGATGCATGTGGGGGAATATTTGATCTTCTTCCCCTTTTATCCTACATTTGTTTATCAAGATTTCCCTCTCTTTTCTTCTATTATTTCCTCTAACTAAACCTCGTAGTTGGATTCTTCTCTTCAAAATATTTCCAACAACTGTAACCATACTTAAATTTGAGTTCTATATCAAAATTTATGACCTCCCAAAGTTTCCTAAGACAAATCGCACCATTTCCACCTCGCTGCCACTTGGCATCGACGTGAGCCCCTATCATCAATGCCACATGATATGGCACTAACATGGATGTTGACATGGAACCTGCCACCTGGCCTGTTAGGCCCATATTCAATCTTGGAACTCTTTTCATCATCAGAATTCATCTATTTCAAAGTGTTATAGATCATGTCAATCAACTTTCCCGGTGTCGATCAGATCCTTCGACCTGATTTCAATGAGGATTTCCATCTATTATCTTGCGGATCTCTTCACCCAAGATTCCTCTCACACACATCATCAAGAGACTTTCATTCACACTGTCTATATGCATTTTTGACAATTCTGGACAACATGGTTATTTAAATATTTGGTTGGTATATTCTTTAGAAAAATATTCGGGAACCAATCATTTTATTTCCCAAATAATCGGTTGACCAAAGACTCAATCCTACTACTGTCAATCATGAGAATTTCATATCTGATTTTTCTTGTAAAGTATCTTCCATCTTTAGTAATTTAAATTTTATTGTGGTTGAGAATTACACATTTACCTCATGTTGAAAGCATTAAAATGTTTGGGAGTTGTAAGTATATTAATAGAATATATCAAGACAACTTCTATGATTCCAATTTTGAGTTTTCAACATTAGTTTTCATTTCATCCATGGTAATAATTTTAGAGATGTGAATTCATTGTAGGCTCTAACTCATCAATTTATTGGGCCCCACACTCTTTATCACTCTCTGAACCAAATCTTAACCGATACATAATCATAAGGGATAACTATGGTTTGGGTTACTTTGGAATATCTTCTATTTGATCTCTCGTACTCATGAGCTTGTCAAAAAAAAAATTCTGGATTATATGTCTTATACTTTTGAATGAAAAACCTATCAAGTGGGGTTTATGACGTCTCTCTTTTCAGATCCAAGACGACGATCTTACGATGACTATATGGGGTTTAGACAGTTAAATCCAAGATGACACGTGTCTGCATGAAATGTCGCAATAAAGACAAAATCTATGTCATTGGAAAAGAGACGTCCTGTGAAACGACGTTTGAGGGGGTCTGTTGTTTTTCGTTCTACCGACAATATAAAGTGGCAATTGCATCCAATGCGTCATTGGAATTTGACCCAAATGTACTAGTGGAACAAACAATGTAGAGGTATATGATAAGCCATGTTGTGGCTGCAACAACCCCCATTTATTTTTTCTTTTACAAGACGTCACTCTTGCCACCTCCAAGACATATCTCTTGCCACCTCCAAGACATATCTCTTGCCACATCCAAGACGTCTCTCTTACCACTTCCAAGACGTTGCTCTTCCCATCTCCAAGACAACTCTCTTGCCACATCCAATATGTCGCTCTTTCCACCTCCAAGACATCTCTATTCCCAACTCCAAGATGTCTCTCTTGCCACCTCCAATACAATGTTCTTTCCATGTCTAAGGAGTCTCTCTTGCCAAGTCCAAGACGCCTCTCTTGTCACTTCCAAGACGTCTCTCTTGCCATGTCCAAGACATCTCTCTTGCCACCTGCAAGACGTCGCTCTTTCCACGTCCAAGACGTCGTTCCTTCCACCTCCAAGACATCTCTCTTCCCACCTCCAAGACATCGCTCTTTCCACGTCCAAGGCGTCGTTCTTGCCACGTTAAATACATCACACTTTCCACCTCCAAGACATCAATCTTACGATGACTATATCAGGTTTAGACAGTGAAATATGAGATGACACGTGTCTACATGAAACGTCGCAATAAAGATAAAATCTATGTCATCGGAAAAGAAAAGTCATGTGAAATGATGTTTGACAAGGTCTGTTGTTTGTCATTATCTTGAGAATATAAAGTGACAATTGCATCGAATGCGTCATCGAAATTTGACCCAAATGTACTGTTGGCACCAGTGAGCACTCTTATGACTACCAGTTCCAAAATTGGCAAAGATGACAATGCTCCAAAAATATGTCAAACCATGTAGAGGTATATGATAGACCATGGTGTGGCTACAACAACCCCCCCTTAATTCATTTTTACAAGACGTCTCTCTTGCTACCTCCAAGACATCTCTCTTTCCACCTCCAAGACATCTCTCTTGCCACCTCCAAGACATCTCTCTTTCCACCTCCAAGACGTCGCTCTTTCCACCTCCAAGACGTCTCTCTTGCCACCTCCAATATGTCACTCTTTCCATGTCCAAGGCGTCACTCTTTCGATGTCCAATACATCACTCTTGTCACTTCCAAGACATCGTTATTTCCACCTCCAAGATGTCTCTCTTTCCACCTCCAAGACATTGCACTTGCCACGTCCAAGGAGTCACACTTGCCATGTCCAAGAGGTCACTCTTTCCACTTCCAAGATGTCTCTCTTGCCACCTCCAAGGTGTCACTCTTGCCACGTCCAATATGTCACTCTTGTCACGTACAAGGCATCTCCCTTGCCACCTCCAAGACGACGGTCCTACGACAACTATATGGGGTTTGGATAGTCAAATCTAAGATGACACGTGTCCTCATAAAACGTTGCAATAAAGACAAAATCTATGTCGTCAGAAAAGAGATGTCATGTGAAACGATGTTTGAGGGGGTCCATTGTTTTTCTTTCTCCCGACAATATAAAGTGGCAATTGCATCAAACGCATCGTCGGAATTTGACCCAAATGTACAAGTGGAACCAATGAGCACTCCTATGACTACCAGTTGCAAACTTGGAAAAGATGACAATGCTCCATAAATATATCAAACCATGTAGAGGTATATGATAGGTCGTGTTGTGGCTGTAACAACACCCCTTTAATTTTTATTTTACAAGAAGTCACATTTGCCACCTCCAAGATGTCTCTCTTGCCACCTCCAAGACGTCTCTCTTTCCACATCCAAGATGTCGCTCTTGCCACCTCCAAGA
>JZKD02S0431846.1:0-17772 GCA_000966675.3 Picea glauca
TTATGAGTATTTCCCTTTGCAATTTAAATTGTTAAAATAAGATTAGTTTAATTTACTTTATGCAATTTCCATTCTAGATTTAGATTGCAATTCCAATTTGAATTTTTCTTTTGAGTTTATTTCTTAGTTGTAAATCTCTAGTAGTGTGAATTTGCTTGCATTAGCATAGAATGCAATTGAATTAAATAGAATAGTGTTTCCATATTGTTGATGATTAATGCATGAATTGAAGAATCACATGGATTTTCAGGGTAGTTGATGTTTCTTCTATAATGGCCAAGTTCTCATTAGATTGTCTGATTCACACCTTTCACTTTGCTATAGAATTTAATATTGAGTTTATCCCTCTTCAGTTATCATTAATTATTAAATGCCATCGTGATGTCATAAGACACTGAAGACATAATCATCAACATTATATTTGAAGTTTTCTTGCTATTGTAGATTAAAGAATAGTTTTCATGTTATCATAGATTAAGGGTAGTTGTTGATTAATCTTTGAATATTATCATGATGCTTTCAATTCAATAGGTTAAGATTTCCTTTCGTAGACTAGAAGTAATTATGAAGTTGATCTTAAGGATAGAGTTCACTTGCTTAATAGTTTGATTAGTTTCATGTCGAGTAGTTTTGATTAGTTTACTTGTTGCATAAGTTTCCATAGGTTAGTTATTTGATTGCTTATTAGTTTACTTGTTGAATAAGTTTCCATAGGTTAGTTTGAATAGGATAATTGCTTGCTTGTTTATTTGCTTACTTGTTGTTGCTCTTTGATTTTGAATAAGATTAAATATATTAGTTTGTTGTTGTTATAGTTCATTAAATAGATGAAATAGATAGTTTTCTTTTTCTCATTGTAATGATTAAGTTAAATTTCTTAAAGTCGGGTTTTCATTTGATTTCTTAGGACAATCCATCGATCCACTATTCAAAATTTACTTAGGGTAAATAGTTTAAAGTTCCTTGATAGGGTTTGATCATCGATAGTCTTTGCTTAAGTAGATTAGCTCTTAGATAACACATTTCCTTTGTTAGACTATACTACCTCTAGCCTTTCTACCTTGGAACATATAGTGCTACAACTCTAAGTTTACTTACCCCGGGTTGACAATTTAATTGAGGGTTTTTAGTGCATATATAGCACCCATCAGGAATTAGTAAATATGTTTCTATAAGAAAAATATCAACCTTGCAATTGAAGAAGTGTATTAGAAAAGGTTGAAATCTATATGTTATTCAAGTGACAAGTTTACTAAATGAAGAAAGTAAACCTAATTTAGAATATTTTTCTTTTCTTCAAGAATTTCGGGATGTATTTGCAGAAGAAAAATGAGAACTACCTCTGAAAAGAAAAATAGATTTTTTTATTGATTTTTTATTTGTATATGCACCGGTATAAAAAACACCATACAAAATGAGTATTCTTGGGTTGAATGAGTTAAAAATCCAGCTACAAGAATTATTGGATAAAGGATATATTAGACCAATCATTTCTCCATGGGGAGCACCAGTAATATTTGTCAAAAACAAAGACAAAACTCTTAGATTGTGTATTGGCTACCGTCAATTGAATAAAATGACGATAAAAAACAAGTATCCCTTACCAAGGATTAATGATCTATTTGATCAGGTTGGAGGAGAAAAAATATTTTCTAAGTTGGATTTAAGGTCTGGTTATCATCAAATTAGAATAAAAGATGAAGATATCAACAAAACAACTTTTAGAACATGTTATGGACATTGCAAGTTTGTAGTAATTCCTTTTGGACTTATACATACACCGATGACTTTTATGTGCTTGATGAATATTATATTCAATAAATATTTAGAAAAAAAATGTCTTGATATTTATAGATGATATACTAATTTATTCTAAGACCAAAGAAGAACGTGAGCAACATTTGAAAATAGTATTACAAACTCTACGTGAACATAAGTTGTATGCTAAGTTTAACAAATGCGAATTTTATCAAAATAAAATATAGTATCTGGGGAATATGATTTCAGAATAAGGAATATCAGTGGATCCATAAAAAAATTAAAGCTATTATATAATTTTATGTACCTAAAAATGTAGCAGATATATGATATTTTATGGTAATTACAGGTTATTACATATGTTTTACTGAAGGTTTTTCGAAAATTGAACATCCTATTACATCATTGCAAAAAATGGAGTGAAGTTTCTTTGGTCTCAGAAATGTTAAGACGATTTCGACAGATTAAAGGGATTACTAACGAGAACACCTATTCTCAAAGTGGTTGATCCTTATAAAGACTTTATAGTTTGTATAGATGCCAGTAAAGAAGGTCTAGGAGGTGTATTGTCGCAATATAGACATGTAATTTTTTACAAATCTCATAAATTAAAGGAACATGAAGGAAATTATGTTCCTCATGATCTTGACTAAGCATATGTGATTCATACACTAAAAATGTGGCGATACTATTTAATTCGAAGAAATTTTTTATTATTAACAAACAATAGTAGTGTAAAACATTTTTTTAGTCAACAAGATCTTAATGTACAACAAGCAAGATGGTTAGCCCTTATAAGCGAGTTTGATTTTGAAATCCAACATATCAAAGGGAAGGAAAATAAAGTAGCGGATGCACTTAGTTGAAGAGTTGGTGCAGTCTATGAGGTAATCGTTAGTAAAACATGAAGTAATTTTAAGGACAAAATTAAATCTACAAGCATAAATGATGTTGGATACGTCAAAACAATAGAGATTGTTGAAAGATGAAGGAAATTTTAATGGGACATAATACAATGTTGACAAAGATGGAATATTATGGTTCAAAAACAAAATTTATGTGCCTAATTTTGTTGATTTAAAGTTGTTAATTTTAAATGAGATGCACGAGAATCCCTATTCAAGTCATCCAGGTTATCAGAAAATGATAACATATTTGAGGAAAACATTTTATTGGCCTAATATGAAATCTGAAATAGTTGATTATTTATCTAAATGTTTAGAATGTCAACAGGTGAAGGTTGAGCATCAACATTTAGTAGGTTTATTACAATCTTTGCATATTCTGTAATGGAAATGGGAATTTATTTCTATCGATTTCATTATAGGTTTTCCTAATACTCAAAGACAACATGACTCTATTATGGTAGTAGTTGATAAATTGAGTAAGTTTTCTCATTTTATGCTTGTAAAATCTACTTATAAGGCTATTAATATCACATAAATTTTCGTGAAAGAGATATTTAGATTTCATGGAGTGCCTAAAATGGTTTTAAGTTTACATCAAATTCCTGGAAGACTTTGTTTGTAGGTTTGGAAACTCATTTGAATTTTATTACAAGTTATCATCCACAAACAGATGGGAAAACAAATCATACAAACCAGATTGTTGAAGATATGTTACACATGCATGTAAGGGAGAAACCAACTAAGTGGGAAGGTTACTTACACTTAGTTGAGTGTGCATATAATAATGATTATCAAGCCTCAACAAAAATGACTCCCTTCAAAATTTTATATGGAAAAAAATGTACGACTCTAGTCAGTTGGGATAATCTAGTTGATTAACTAATGGTTGGACGAAATATGTTCCAAGAAATGGAACAATTAGTCAGGAAGGTGCAATGGAATTTAAAAGTTCCATAGCATCGACATAAAATTTATGCAGATCAGAAAAGACTACATAAAAAATATAATGTTGGAGAACACGTTTATCTTAAAGTTAAATAAAAAAAGAGTTCCCTAAGATTAAGAAGTTGTTCTAAGTTAGAATCAAGGTTTTGTGGACCTTTCAAAGTACTATCTCGAGTTGGACCAGTGGCATATCAACTAGCACTTCTTGCTAACTTGAAAAATCATAATGTTTTTCATGTTTCATTATTAAAAAAAATGTATTCGTGATCTTAATCGCATTATTGATTGGAACATGATGTAGGTATACATAGAAGGTGAGTTCTAGGTGAAACATTTTCACATTCTAGAAAGGAAATAAATTGTACTTTGGAACAGAGTCATCGCCCAGATAAAGGTGTAATGGAAGCACTTTAGTCCTGAGGAGGCTACTTGGGAGTTGGAATATGATATGAGGAAAACATATCTAATTTTGTTCCAAGACATGATTGGAACCAAGTACTAACATCAAGGATGGTGTTTTTTTTAAGGGAGAGAGGATGTAGCATCCTCAAGCATTCCAAATTTTATTTAATAATTTCATTTATGGAAATTTTTAATTGAGTTTATTAAGACAATTTCTTGTTATTATTTGAATGATTGTGCAATATTTCAACTTGCCAACTGTCCTCTTTTGATGGACATATGTAAGAGATATTTTTTTTTAAATAATGCAGGAAAAAAATGGAACAACCAGGTTAAAAAGAGATGAATATGACTCCACGAGTGGGGAAAATGATGGAGATAACTCAGAGTATGATTAGACAAGTGTCAAAAGTGATTTTTTGTCATTGGCAGTCCCTAAAAATTAGGGATATTGGAAGCTGCAAATTTCCAAGGCGGGAAATAACTTCAAGGAAAATACCTGGGCAATGAAAAGATATAAATAAAACATACGTGGGAGGCATGATGTTGCTTAGTATGTTGCAATAGAAAGGATTATTTGTTGTGTGAACACATGAGTGTTAGGAAAATATTTTCTGAGATGTACAAATGTACAATGGAAAAGGATTGGAGCTCAGTTTTTCCTCATGGAGTCATAGTCAGTCTTGGGGGTGATCAAGAAAAGTAACTTAGTTGTTCTGCGTCTACATGGTTGTTCCATTTGTATCCATATTGTTGTGGTACATATATGTATATTATAATGTGTGTGTGTGTGTGTATGTGTGTGTGTGTGTGTGTGTGTGTGTGTGTGTGTGTGTGTGTGTGTGTGCCATACTAAATTGTTGTCCAATTGCAGAGATTGTTGAATATTAAAAATCAATTATTATAGATCTAAAAGGAATCTATGCATTATGTATAAATTTCATAAATGTCAAAATTTCTACATTACAAAATAATTTGTAGAAAAAGAAATAAGAATAAAGTGAAATGCAATAGAATCTTATTTATCATTATTGAATATATTTCAATGTAGTTCCATGCTTTGTTACAGTTGTTATAAAACAATACAAAATTAGGGAAACAAAATGTNGGAATTTAAAAGTTCCATAGCATCGACATAAAATTTATGCAGATCAGAAAAGACTACATAAAAAATATAATGTTGGAGAACACGTTTATCTTAAAGTTAAATAAAAAAAGAGTTCTCTAAGATTAAGAAGTTGTTCTAAGTTAGAATCAAGGTTTTGTGGACCTTTCAAAGTACTATCTCGAGTTGGACCAGTGGCATATCAACTAGCACTTCTTGATAACTTGAAAAATCATAATGTTTTTCATGTTTCATTATTAAAAAAAATGTATTCATGATCTTAATCGCATTATTGATTGGAACATGATGTAGGTATACATAGAAGGTGAGTTCTAGGTGAAACATTTTCACATTCTAGAAAGGAAAGAAATTGTACTTTGGAACAGAGTCATCGCCCAGATAAAGGTGTAATGGAAGCACTTTAGTCCTGAGGAGGCTACTTGGGAGTTGGAATATGATATGAGGAAAACATATCTAAATTTGTTCCAAGACATGATTGGAACCAAGTACTAACATCAAGGATGGTGTTATTTTTATGGGAGAGAGGATGTAGCATCCTCAAGCATTCCAAATTTTATTTAATAATTTCCATTTATGGAAATTTTTAATTGAGTTTATTAAGACAATTTCTTGTTATTATTTGAATGATTGTGCAATATTTCAACTTGCCAATTGTCCTCTTTTGATGGACATATGTAAGAGATATTTTTTTTTAAATAATGCAGGAAACAAATGGAACAACCAGGTTAAAATGAGATGAATATGACTCCACGAGTGGGGAAAATGGTGGAGATAACTTAGAGTATGATTAGACAAGTGTCAAAAGTGATTTTTTGTCATTGGCAGTCCCTAAAAATCAAGGATATTTGAAGCTGCAAATTTCCAAGGCGAGAAATAACTTCAAGGAAAATACCTGGGCAATGAAAAGATATAAATAAAACATATGTGGGAGGCATGATGTTGCTTAGTATGTTGCAATAGAAAGGATTATTTGTTGTGTGAGCACATGAGTGTTAGGAAAATATTTTATGATATGTACAAATGTACAATGGAAAAGGATTGGAGCTCAGTTTTTCCTCATGGAGTCATAGTCAGTCTTGGGGGTGATCAAGAAAAGTAACTTAGTTGTTCTGCGTCTACATGGTTGTTCCATTTGTATCCATATTGTTGTGGTACATATATGTATATTATAATATATGTGTGTGTGTGTGTGCCATACTAAATTGTTGTCCAATTGCAGAGATTGTTGAATATTAAAAATCAATTATTATAGATCTAAAAGGAATCTATGCATTCTGTATAAATTTCATAAATGTCAAAATTTCTACATTACAAAATAATTTGTAGAAAAAGAAACGAGAATAAAGTGAAATGCAATAGAATCTTATTTATCATTATTGAATATATTTCAATGTAGTTCCATGCTTTGTTACAGTTGTTATAAAACAATACAAAATTAGGGAAACAAAATGTGAACTGGAATAAAAATCATTATACAAGCATAATTAAAGCTATGAAAATAGTAATGATATTCTCTTGTATTAAAATGTAAAGAAGAGTTTTATATGCATGTATATAGGTTCATATCATATTTACATAGTCAAAAAATAAATCCATACCATTATAAAGAAAACAAAAATCCCCTTAGAGGAATTAATTTATTTTACAAATTGCAGGCAATTCTTATAAATAGAATCACAGACATATATTGTAAAGGAATTTGTATTAAACTCTAAGGATGGAGCTAAGATACATTTTTCAGTATTATCCATGGATTCATAGAAACAAATTTCAATCGGCATGAAGAAAAATAAAAGTGATAAGTACAATGTACATTTTAGGCTAAGAAGGAAGAAAACAATTAACTACTATTAGTAGCTAAAGTTTGTTCGATAGTTGGTTGTCATTGATGTCAACCCTTAGAGAGTTCGAGATACCTGAGATTTGTGGTCTAGGTTGATGGTGATTTATTTTTCATTGATTTAAACAAGAGTGTTTGATGTGATGGGTGCATTTTTTGAAGTCTACATGAAGTCCTGAAGGTCTGGTCAAGAGACCCAAAGTTGTTTGATGAATACGGACATGAAGGATAATGAAAATGTAGGAAAAACACTCATAGATGGATAGTCCTCATCATTCTTTTTCCGGTGATAGGTGGTACTCCACTTGGTTCCTCATGGTTAGGGATTTATGGCCTTGCGAAGTTAGAATTCCCAAAGAATGGTCAAGAAGCCGCTAATTGGTTATAAGTATTTAATGAAAGGGTAAAGTAGTTGTAACAAGAAAGTAAACAAGCCCATAATTTTAAAGAAATAGGTTACCCAACAAAAGTTTCAATACACCTCAAGGAGTCATTCACAAGTATACACACATTCATTGAATATCTATCTTGTGAGAATATTTTGTTCTAGTATTTTGGTCTATTGGCGAATATGAGGTTGAGTCTGAAGCAATGAAGAAAGTGAAAAGGAGGAGAGAAGGTTTTGGAGCTGTAGAGAATGTAGGTTTCTGATAAAGCCTAATTAGGCTAGCCCCACGGGTCAAGCATAGGGTGTCCCGTGAGGCACCCCCACATGTTGGCTAAGGCACGTCACATGAGGACCCACATGACAAGGAGTATTAGTCCCACGAGGCTAAGGAGAATTTGGTACAAATGTTAGTATCAGGATGTTGAAGGCCATGGAATAGTTACATGTCAGTATTATAGTACAATATGTCAGCTACGAGTTACAAGTATGCACATGTGTTAGTTTTGATTCCTATGCTTGGTTATGGTATGATACATGCTTGAGGCATGTCATGGTAGTGATGGTGCATGGTACATGGTACATATTGAAAATGATATGATACATTGTTAGTAATACACTCTTGGTTGTTTGGTATCTGCTTTGAATACATGTTGTTGATTCTATGGTACAATCTTGAGGCTTTTTCTTGGTGTACTCTTGAAGCATTGGCACATGGTGTATGGTTGTTATGTTAGAGGCTTATCATTGACATTGATACATTTTTTAATAATATACCTGGTATATGGAAACAAATGTATGATATACATCTCTTGATGATATTGGTACTTGGTTGGATGATTGGCATGTTGTTTGAGGTATATGGTTTAAGATATGGTGCATGATTAAAGGCATATTTTACTGATCTTTGTACATGCTTGAGTACCTTGTTGATTCACTTCATTGTTATGGTACATGGTGTATAGTATATGGTTGAGGCACATCTCATGGTATATGATTTATGATACATGGTTGATGTATGAGATGCTACATGGTTTATGTACTTGGTATAGTACATGGTATTGTACAGCTGTTGATGTACATGGTACAAGTGTTGGTGCATGGTTGATGCACTCGATGTTATACATGTGTTGGTGCATTGTTGATGCACTTGTTGTCATACAGGTTGTGGTACATGGTTGATGCTTGGTGTGGTATAGGTTGATGGTTTGATGCATTCTTTGGTACATGGTTTAAACACATATATTGTGATGGCATGTTGGTGATATTGGTACATGCTTGGTAGAGGCATGTGTTGGTGATGTTGGACATTTAGTTGATAGGTGTCGTTGGTATATGATCCATGTGAGAGGATTTGGTTGAGTATTGGTAAGAGTGACAGGTTGGAAAAGATGATGAGTGATAGGTTGACAGTGACATGTTGGTGATAGTGACAGGTTGGATACAGTGACAAGTTGAATGATAACAGGTTTATGTGAAAGTGGTAGTGACACTGACAGTGGTAGTGATAGTGGCAACGATTGTGGTAGTAATATTTTGTTCTACACTTATATTTCAGGGTGGAAATATGGGGAAAGGAAAGGGGGTTGTAGCCTCCTTCTGGTTGGTGCCAAAGAACTCAAAGAGTTGGAGCTTCGTTCAGGTTTGAACCTGGGAATCAGGGGGTTGTATCCTCCTTCTAGTTGGAGCCAAAGAATTCAAGGAATTTTAGCTTCCTTTAGGTTGGATCCTATAAGTAGGGGGTCATAGCCTCCTTCCAGTTGTATCTGGAGAATTGGGAAGTTGGTGCTTCCAATTAATCTATTCTTGACAATATATAATCAATCATTCATTGATTTTCTCCCATTTGGTTTCCATGTAAATCTTGATGTACTGTGTATTTGATGTGATGTTTCTTATGCTTATATGATAATGATATATTAAATGAAATCATACATGATACATTGATGACAGACCACTTATAAGATTGAATTTTATATATTGTGGTTAAAATTGATAAAAGTGCTCATATTGATTCACCCGTCCCTATCAGTATTCCAAAAATTGGAATCAGAGTAGGTTCCTTCAGGAAACAATTTAACCAATGGAAGGAATATCATGGAGTACACTATATTTGGGGTACTCAATTTGATGGTCAAAATGGTCAGATATTTGAAATGTAGAGTATCAGGATGAAATAATTCTTAGAAGCATAGGGGTATGATGTTTGGAAATCAGTTGTTACAATATACACCACTACAAAGAAACCAAAGTATTCAACCAAGAATGAATTGAGAAGAAACAATAAAACAATAATGGATTTCATCTGGGAAGTATTATGTGATTNAGAATAAAGTGAAATGCAATAGAATCTTATTTATCATTATTGAATATATTTCAATGTAGTTCCATGCTTTGTTACAGTTGTTATAAAACAATACAAAATTAGGGAAACAAAATGTGAACTGGAATAAAAATCATTATACAAGCATAATTAAAGCTATGAAAATAGTAATGATATTCTCTTGTATTAAAATGTAAAGAAGAGTTTTATATGCATGTATATAGGTTCATATCATATTTACATAGTCAAAAAATAAATCCATACCATTATAAAGAAAACAAAAATCCCCTTAGAGGAATTAATTTATTTTACAAATTGCAGGCAATTCTTATAAATAGAATCACAGACATATATTGTAAAGGAATTTGTATTAAACTCTAAGGATGGAGCTAAGATACATTTTTCAGTATTATCCATGGATTCATAGAAACAAATTTCAATCGGCATGAAGAAAAATAAAAGTGATAAGTACAATGTACATTTTAGGCTAAGAAGGAAGAAAACAATTAACTACTATTAGTAGCTAAAGTTTGTTCGATAGTTGGTTGTCATTGATGTCAACCCTTAGAGAGTTCGAGATACCCAAGATTTGTGGTCGAGGTTGATGGTGATTTATTTTTCATTGATTTAAACAAGAGTGTTTGATGTGATGGGTGCATTTTTTGAAGTCTACATGAAGTCCTGAAGGTGTGGTCAAGAGACCCAAAGTTGTTTGATGAATAAGGACATGAAGGACAATGAAAATGTAGGAAAAACACTCATAGATGGATAGTCCTCATCATTCTTTTTCCGGTGATAGGTGGTACTCAACTTGGTTCCTCATGGTTAGGGATTTATGGCCTTGCAAAGTTAGAATTCCCAAAGAATGGTCAAGAAGCCGCTAATTGGTTACAAGTATTTAATGAAAGGGTAAAGTAGTTGTAACAAGAAAGTAAACAAGCCCATAATTTTAAATAAATAGGTTACCCAACAAAAGTTTCAATACACCTCAAGGAGTCATTCACAAGTATACACACATTCATTGAATATCTATCTTGTGAGAATATTTTGTTCTAGTATTTTGGTCTATTGGCGAATATGAGGTTGAGTCTGAAGCAATGAAGAAAGTGAAAAGGAGGAGAGAAGGTTTTGGAGCTGTAGAGAATGTAGGTTTCTGATAAAGCCTAATTAGGCTAGCCCCACGGGTCAAGCATAGGGTGTCCCGTGAGGCACCCCCACATGTTGGCTAAGGCACGTCACATGAGGACCCACATGACAAGGAGTATTAGTCCCACGAGGCTAAGGAGAATTTGGTACAAATGTTAGTATCAGGATGTTGAAGGCCATGGAATAGTTACATGTCAGTATTATAGTACAATATGTCAGCTACGAGTTACAAGTATGCACATGTGTTAGTTTTGATTCCTATGCTTGGTTATGGTATGATACATGCTTGAGGCATGTCATGGTAGTGATGGTGCATGGTACATGGTACATATTGAAAATGATATGATACATTGTTAGTAATACACTCTTGGTTGTTTGGTATCTGCTTTGAATACATGTTGTTGATTCTATGGTACAATCTTGAGGCTTTTTCTTGGTGTACTCTTGAAGCATTGGCACATGGTGTATGGTTGTTATGTTAGAGGCTTATCATTGACATTGATACATTTTTTAATAATATACCTGGTATATGGAAACAAATGTATGATATACATCTCTTGATGATATTGGTACTTGGTTGGATGATTGGCATGTTGTTTGAGGTATATGGTTTAAGATATGGTGCATGATTAAAGGCATATTTTACTGATCTTTGTACATGCTTGAGTACCTTGTTGATTCACTTCATTGTTATGGTACATGGTGTATAGTATATGGTTGAGGCACATCTCATGGTATATGATTTATGATACATGGTTGATGTATGAGATGCTACATGGTTTATGTACTTGGTATAGTACATGGTATTGTACAGCTGTTGATGTACATGGTACAAGTGTTGGTGCATGGTTGATGCACTCGATGTTATACATGTGTTGGTGCATTGTTGATGCACTTGTTGTCATACAGGTTGTGGTACATGGTTGATGCTTGGTGTGGTATAGGTTGATGGTTTGATGCATTCTTTGGTACATGGTTTAAACACATATATTGTGATGGCATGTTGGTGATATTGGTACATGCTTGGTAGAGGCATGTGTTGGTGATGTTGGACATTTAGTTGATAGGTGTCGTTGGTATATGATCCATGTGAGAGGATTTGGTTGAGTATTGGTAAGAGTGACAGGTTGGAAAAGATGATGAGTGATAGGTTGACAGTGACATGTTGGTGATAGTGACAGGTTGGATACAGTGACAAGTTGAATGATAACAGGTTTATGTGAAAGTGGTAGTGACACTGACAGTGGTAGTGATAGTGGCAACGATTGTGGTAGTAATATTTTGTTCTACACTTATATTTCAGGGTGGAAATATGGGGAAAGGAAAGGGGGTTGTAGCCTCCTTCTGGTTGGTGCCAAAGAACTCAAAGAGTTGGAGCTTCGTTCAGGTTTGAACCTGGGAATCAGGGGGTTGTATCCTCCTTCTAGTTGGAGCCAAAGAATTCAAGGAATTTTAGCTTCCTTTAGGTTGGATCCTATAAGTAGGGGGTCATAGCCTCCTTCCAGTTGTATCTGGAGAATTGGGAAGTTGGTGCTTCCAATTAATCTATTCTTGACAATATATAATCAATCATTCATTGATTTTCTCCCATTTGGTTTCCATGTAAATCTTGATGTACTGTGTATTTGATGTGATGTTTCTTATGCTTATATGATAATGATATATTAAATGAAATCATACATGATACATTGATGACAGACCACTTATAAGATTGAATTTTATATATTGTGGTTAAAATTGATAAAAGTGCTCATATTGATTCACCCGTCCCTATCAGTATTCCAAAAATTGGAATCAGAGTAGGTTCCTTCAGGAAACAATTTAACCAATGGAAGGAATATCATGGAGTACACTATATTTGGGGTACTCAATTTGATGGTCAAAATGGTCAGATATTTGAAATGTAGAGTATCAGGATGAAATAATTCTTAGAAGCATAGGGGTATGATGTTTGGAAATCAGTTGTTACAATATACACCACTACAAAGAAACCAAAGTATTCAACCAAGAATGAATTGAGAAGAAACAATAAAACAATAATGGATTTCATCTGGGAAGTATTATGTGATTYAGTAAGAGAGAAAGTTGGAAAATGTTCATCAACTAAAGAAATTTGGGACAAGCTACATAATCTCTACCTTGAGAAGTCTCCCATCCCAAAGCTATAGAACTCTAAAGAATACGTAAGAACGTAACAAGAATAAATATGCTCATCATGTCAGACAAAGTCAGAAGAAGAAGATTGTGAAGAAGGTATAATAAACCTTGAAGTAGAATTAATCAATCATTTAGATGAATTGACAAAAGAAAGGAAGAAAAATAAGTCTCTTGAGGAAAAATTAGTCAAGAATAATTCTCAAGAAAGTTTCGAAGAATCCCAACATGTCAACGTGAATCTAAAATCTCAGTGGGAAGAATCTAGAAGGATTGAATATGTTAGAAAACAGGACTGTGGAGCAATAAAATAAAACAAATGCGGAAACAAAACACAAAAGATACATAATATAATAGAGACACAGATTTACGTGGTTCACCTAGTGTGGGCTAAGTCCACAAGAGAAATTGTCAGGTCCTTCCTTTATTATTATCCAACATATGAAGGGATACAACCTACAACAAACCCATTGTAACTTCCTCTTGTTTCTCTCATAGTCTCCTATCTCATAATACAATATTCGCCATCAATCATAGCCGCAATACATTTCCCTCATAAAAGAGGGTTGCCTTCTAGGGAAAAAAACCCTAACATAATCTCTATCATTAGATTTGTGACCTTATAATGAATGGTCTAGATTTACAATGAAATTACAATATACATTTACAGGGCAATTTTTCCTTCGGGGGCTTCGCCCCCAAACCCCTGTTGGGGGGCCGCTTGCCCCCAGACTCCCTATCCAGGGGGATATCCCCCTCGGACCCTACAGAGGGGGTACCCCCCCTCTGCAATCCCCTACATGGAAGAGTGTACATACTTCTGGGGTATAAATACTTCATGGGGTATAAACACGGCTGAAAGTAAAAGACCTTTGAATCAGGAAGATAATCAGGCTCCACAACCAACAATCTCCCACTTGGAGACTGATCTCAACAACTCTACCGCTGTTGTATATGCTAGAATCTAAACCTTCTTGGACCTAGAAAATTTCTCATCTTCATATTCATTCTTGAAGACCAACTGAAACTGAGCAGGACCTCAGTTTCTCCCTGGTTACTCCCTTTATTAACATGTCTGCGGGATTCTGGGTAGTGTGTATCTTTTCCAACTTGAAATGTCCATCTTCCAAGGTGGATCATATGAAGTGGTACCTCAAATGTATATGCTTAGTATTCGAATGGAAGGCTGAGTTCTTTGCAATATGAATGGAACTCTCACTGTCATAGTACAACCTGCTATTCTCTTGCTTCTTTCCCAATTCCTCCATAAACCTCTGTAACCAAATCATCTCTTTACTAGCCTCTGTAGCAACAACATACTCTGCCTCTATTGTTGAAAGTGCAAAAACCTTTTGCAGTTTTGAAATCCAACTTACTTTTGTTCCACCTATATTAAACACATACCCTGTGGTACTCCTCCTGTTATCTTTATCACCTACCATATCTTAATCAACATATCCTTGTAGAACAGTTTCTGAACCTCCAAAACATAATGCATGATTAGCAGTACCTCTCAAGTATTTGAGAATACACTTTACTTCCTCCCAATGGTCTTTATCTGGATTGTTCCTATATCTTCTCACAACTCCCACTGCATGTGCATTATTTGGTCTTGTGCAAACCATTGCATACATCAAGCTGCCAACTGCTGATGAATATGGGACCCTAGACATGTATTCTATCTCCTCTTGTGTCTTGGGACACATTTCCTTAGTTAANCATCAAAATCTATACCTTTCTTTTGTGCAAACCCCTTTACAACAAGTCTAGCCTTGTATGTAACACCCTGTTTCCCCCAGTCTGTAAAAATAACTATAATGGCCAAGAACTATGGCAAACTCAAAGATGTGAATGTTTGATTTGACAGAACTTTGTATAAAAGGTCGATGAATGTAAATTATGCTATGATTATGTGTTGCATCACTGTTGGGAGGAGGGGGATGTGCTAAAAGAGACCGCGATGGCTAATGAGAGGTGGTGGAAGGGACCTAGAATGGTTTTGTTAACTCCACCGAACCAATACCATAATGTTTTTTACTTGCTCAAAGACCAAAGAAACTCTATGAACCTGGAATGAATTACCCGCTAGGATGGTAGGTTGGGAGGCTCTTCAAGAGTTAATGAGGGGATGGGGGCGAACTTCCCATCCGTAGAAGCTCTCAGACTTGACCACAGACGAGGGAATTCATGCCACACACAATCTTGTAGAAAAAGGAAAGAAAGAAAGTGTAGGAAAACAGAGAGAGGAGAACACGCGTGATAGGGATCGCGGGAACTCTGGAAATACGGGGGAGTTCTGAATAGAGAAGAAGGAGAGTAACCTTCGTCCTTGACTTTTTTTGAGCTGGAAGTAGGAGACTGAATCTTAAAGCATCGTGGTCTAGATCGGGGGTGGCTAGTGGTAAATCCGTCTGGAGTCACTAAGCCTATAGTTGGGTGGAAACGAGCACCCCTCTCAGCAGTCGCATCACATCTGGTGTTTTCTGATACGTGTTATGTCTTGTATTTTGAATTGAATATCATGAACGCATGCTCATGTTTATATGCTCATAAATGGTTTCTGTATAGAAGTGTTTTCCTTGTGTTTTGATTGGAAATAATGGGTGAATGCTTATATTTATATGACCATAATTGGTTTATGTATAGAATGAATAAGCTCATAATACGAGTCCGTTCCCTTGATATTTGTCCCATCTACTTAACTCACGCTATGTCCTGGTTTGATTTCTTGAAGGCACCTCCTCCTGGGAAGTTTCCTCGCATTCCATAGTTGGAGTGAGTTCCTTGAAAAGACTACCATTATAGTAAACCCACGAGTTTACTTAACCCTATCACAAAGTTCATAGCTCGGTGAATTATGAAGGATTTTCAGTCAGGTCACGAAGCCTAGGGATAATTACCCAAGAACCCTATGAAGGATCATGTGATCTGAGTCTGGAAACCTTGTACAAGAAAGAGTAGTTCTCTTAGGTTTCGAAGTCGTGGGAGTTCGAAGCTTCGAGAGGTTGAATCTCATGATTCAAGCTCAGAAAGGACAACGAGTCAAGTTATCGAAAGAGAATACCCCATCATTTGGTAGACAAATGGTCAAAATCCTTTCATAAATACCCTAGATTGGTCAAGACCGGTGGATCTAGAGGAGGAGCATAGGTGTTAACACCTCGACCCCTTCAACCTTTGCAAGTAGCGATGGGATCCAGGACCGTAGATCCAAGGATCTTTCAGAGATCTATTGACTGTCGATCTTAACCTTTTCATAGGTAGGAGAGTGGACTCAACAAACATCCTGAAAGTCCCAAAGTATTTGGAACCGTCCATCGACACAAGAATTTGTTTAGCATGAATAAGTTTCAGTGTTTCAGCAACCGAGAAACCAAACGGAAATACCCCTCGTTTTCGCCAGTTGCGAAATCCTGCTATACGAAACCCCGAATCAGTTTAGTGTGAATATATTTCAGCGTTTTATCACATGGGAAACCAAAGGGAAAAAGCCCTCATTTTCACCAGTCGTGAAATCTCGATATACGAAACATTGAATCGGTTTAGCGTGAATAAGTTTTGGCATTTCAGCATCCGAGAAACCAAAGGGAAAGACCCCTCATTTTCTCCAGTCGCAAAATCCTGGTATACGAAATCCTGGTGTGCTCTGCGGATGAGTTGATTTAGTGTGAATGAGTTTCAGCATTTCGGCATCCGGGAAACCAGAGGGAAAGACCTCTCGTCTTTGCAAGTCGCGAAATCCCAGTATACAAAACCCCGACGCGCTTTGTGGATGAGCCCTAGGTCATAGGAAAAGGTCATGTGGTAGAAGGAGGAGGTAGGCGCTAGCATTTAATCAAGGATCTAAACTTGGGAATCGACATTTTGGGTTCCGAAAAAATCTGGACCGTAGATCCGGATGATACCGAGCTTTCGGGTTTTGGGGATTGAAGGAACAAGGGTTTCTTGCAACAGGAATCTCGAAATTTGATTTCTGGTAGAGCCATTTAGTGTTAGCGTGTTTTCACTAAGGTGGTTGCACGGAGTAGAAAAAAGGGGAGCCAATGAGCTCGTTAACCCCATTTCAAGTTTCAGAATTTCAAGGCATAGGGAGCCAGGGAGAGCTCACATGAAAAAATCCCGAAGCGCGAAAGATGGAAGTGCCTTTTTTGTAAGGCCTATGGTCATAGCCAACAATCACATGAAGGAGGATAAGGGAAGAGATGGTCTGCTCTAGGCCCCATAGAAATTTGGGGATTCTGTCCCTCGAAGAAAAGATGAAAAAATCTTAGTTGTCGTAGTGGGTGTGTGACATTGTACCACTTTTCTCCTCCATCTTCTTCCTTCAACTTGTTAACCCATTTATTCTGCAATGCTCTTTTTCCTGTAGGCAACTGAACCAAGTCCCAAGTATGGTTATTTACTAAGGAATCCATTTCCTCTTTTATGACTTGCTCCCACTTCCTTTTGGTGTCTACCTGCATTGCCTCTTCATAACATTTTGGTTCACCAGAATCAATCAACAATAAATAATACAATGAAGGAGAGTATCGTTCAGGGGGTATACTTAACCTGGTAGATTTTCTAACAACACTTGTAGGTGTTTGAGGTACCCTCTACTCTTGTTGTTGTACATTTTGATTTTTTGGTTCCTTTGGAATTTCTTTTTCAGTGATCTCATCAAGCACTACGTATTCTTGTTTTTATTTTTCCTGTTTCTTTCCCTGCAACTGATCTTTGTACATGACCTTCTCATTGAATATGACATCTCTACTCCTAATGATTTTGTTATTTTCATAATCCCAT
>JZKD02S0431879.1:9910-21655 GCA_000966675.3 Picea glauca
ATTGGCAAGAAAAGGAGAGAAAGGAGCTTGTATATTCATACCTGAAATATTGACACCAACCACTCTCTAGTTCCATGAACTACACTCAACTCCTGTCCACTTACATAAGCTGATATAGGTATTCCAATTCTATAATTTATTGTACAAATCATATATGAATGGTTGCTTGAAATAAAATAGATCATGTTGATCGGTATCATTGTTGGTCAATGAATGATTAACTAAAGATGACAATAATAATTCCATACGTATTAGTTGTATCATTAGTGTATGCATTTTGTTAGTGACAAATGCTGTCCTTGAAAATGGTGTTGTTGTTTTCATGAAGGTAATTTTAGAAGATAGAATCGTGGGCAGGAATGAGAGGATGAACATGAACATAATGTTGGGATGTGTTTCAGAGCCATGAAAGTGTATGGTGACGTACACAGGAGGGAACATACGAACAGACTGTAAATCTATAGTCAATTATGTATGCTTATAGACTGTATGTTTCTTGGTGAATGGATGAGGAGGAGTGATGCACACCCCCCTAAAGGCTTGTTCTCTTTACTCTTGAATGAATGTTTCATGGTAACTAGGGTTTCATATCTCATTTTCTTGGATTAGGTAACAAAAAATATGCATATTCTATTTATTTCTTTCTTACTATGGTCATTGTTGGTGGAAACCCTAGGGAGGAGTATGTTAGATACACCCTCTATCATTTCTTCATCTCTTTTTCAAAGTTTTAATTCTTTCATTTTGCATAAAAGGAAATATAAGGGGGGATGTTGGGATGCTATCTATGGACATGTTGATCATCATCATGGTCGGTGTTATCGCACAAATTTTAGGTTGAGAAAAGACAACCTCAACCCACAAATGTGTGACAACTCAGGAGAATCTACCCACTGTCACCTTAGATAAATGCTCCCCTATTTTAGTGATGAAGAAATTCACCAAAAGGGAGGAGTCTCGGGTGACCCTAGAGGGAATGAGGGGGGGAAAGAAAGTGGTGAAAGGAAAAACCCTATAGGTCATAGTATGAGAGTGCTTAGGGTTTGAAGAATGGTGACTTTGGTGAAGGGAAGAAAGATTCTGATCAATAACCTTAAAAAAAATGTTTGAACCACTATCCCAAGACCCAAGATCATGGAAATAAAACAAAAAAAACTAAGGGAAACAACAAGAAGCCTTTATGTCCCAAAAATTGCAGCAGACTGTAATTTATATGAGAAAGAAGAAAATGTTAACAACTGCAATAAATCACTGTCAAAATCAACAAGTAGTATCTTGAAACAAAGACCCTTTATTAGTAGATAACAATGCAATATTCAAACAATAATGTTGGCATTTGAAAGGGATATAAACCAAGTGTTATAAAAAATATTATGACAACCCTATATGGCTATAACAAAAAATTTCTACAATAACGAATTCCAACTGTTAAAATCAACAAACAAATATTTTGATGAAAAGCCCTTAACTTGTAGATTAGTTTCCAATATTTGTATGCAACTTTCAATGGTCATAATTGAGAGAAAAAAACCTTTAAGAGAATGTTTTGTTTCAGCCCTAATGGATGTAGCATTAATTTAATTATAGTAGTAAGTAAATCGCCTTCAACCAAGATTCCTTGGCTAGAGATACTAGCTTATGATGAGTGCAATCAAGCCAAATTAAGACGATTTAAAAATAAGCTTATTTCATGTATTCCAATGCAATAATTTACGTTCTCCAATGAAATTAAATTTTTTTATCCTTGGGAAATGGAGTCAAATAATAGCTAAAATATCAAGAGGGAGAGGCAACTTGAACCTTGGTTTTGAACCCTTACAAAACCAAGATGTCCTTTTCTCAAGATATTCTAGTGATTTAAATTGAAATAGGGCAAGATATTCTAGGGGTGTAAACCCTCTTAATTTATACAAGATTAACCCTAGCTAAGCCTTTGCAACATGGGTGTAGGCCCTTCTAATTCCTATAGAAAATCTAGAACAATTCCAAGACAAATAATGAAAGATATCTAGTGCAGGATGTACACCTTTGTACTTCTCCTAGGGTTTTAAAATTTAAAATCCTTTAACAAAGATAAGAAATTGATCAAATATACTCACAAAACCAAGAATATAGATGCCAAACCCTATTATTTACTGAATATCATCCACATTCATCCAAGATATAGCCTCAAGAGAAATCGATTTTCTCCAAACTTCCAAAGACAAGCCTTTTTCCACAATGCACAAGAGAAAATAAAGAGGCTGAAATTTTCCTTAGGGAGGGATAACCCTCACAAGTGAGTTATGTTCAAATGAAAATGACTTGTCTCTATTTATAGAGGAAAACCCAAGTCATGTTTGTCCACATTTACAATCAAGTCCTTAATTTTAGGTCAAAACCAAAGTTGCAATGCTTAATTAGMAAAACRTTTTGCTATTTCTDCCCACATAGGSTACAATATGATAAAAAWTGACARAATAATGGCATGTAATCCCACACGAMTTTTCTCCAAGGTGGHACDTGTGAAGGTAAGCSTCCAAAGGCTAGCAYGYCATGYTATAAATGTGCCATGTCATMCCCAAATMAARAAAAAGTGTGGGGTCACAAGCCCACAACACCACCAAATGCACAAAATACAYYGAAYGRKCTCCTCAATGTGTGAYGTCATAATGCAAGAGAGAGAGAYGTTTKGGCATAGGAGGYTGATGTCATMTCCTTTTTATGGTTTTGGGTCTCATTCATGTGCTAGAGACGTCATCCAAGGTGMAAATCCCATCATCCTAGGCCTCCAATGTGTGGGGCACAACATCCATCCAATCAGATTTTAGGCCCCTATGAAGGTCCAAGCGGCTTAGTCCCTTCATGAATGACTTTCACTGGGCAAGGTCCTGCGAATACAAGAAAATACTCCCTCCAAGGGTCCACAAGTCATATGAATCATACCAAGTAATGCACATTCAATAAAAGAACCACCCAAACAAGTGCATTAAGTCCACCCTTTTCAAATAAAACAAATGTTGAAAGACCTTATAAACTTTGCCAAATTTAGGTATGGGAGGGGTGTCATGATGCCCTATTGGGTAGGTCAATCCCCAAGTCAAGGAATGTTTCCCAAGAAGACCCTCTCTATATCAAGTAATGAGTATGAGGTGGATGAGGAAAAAAACTCTTGGGCATGGGGTTCTTGACATATCAAGGGCTCATATTGTCTCATCTATGGGTTGGATGCAGTGCCCCACTCATTGGAGACCTTGCAAGATGAACATCGCACTTGGGAAGGTGACTTTAGCACTTGGACGAGGCTCTGGATGATGAAGGAGGGGTGACCTCACCCTCTTTTGCCAAAATGTCTCTCTTGGGAGGCATGACATCACATTTTGATGGGACTTTTCGCATGTTTGGAAAATTTGGTGATGTTGTGGGTTTGAAGCTCCACTCTATTACTTAATTTGGGGATGACGTGGCACTTTTCTAGCTTGACATCCTAGCCTTTGGAGGCTTTTCCATCGCACGTGCCACCTTAGAGAGAGTTTTATGGGTTAATGTCCCATCATTTTTTTTTTTGGTCATTTTGTAAGCCTATGTGGGAAAAAGACAAATCGATTTGCTAATTTAGCATTGTAACTTAGGTTTTAGGCCTAAGATTATGGATTTAAATGTAAAGTGGACAAACTAGGGCTTGGGTTTCCTCATATAAATATGAGGCAGGTCATTTGTCACAAATATAACTCATCACTTGAGAGACAACTCTCTTCGACTGAAATTTCAATCTCTTCTTTTCTTGTGCAAAATAGATGCAACACTTGTCTAATGGTGCAATAAAGGCTAGCAACTTCTCTTGGATGCTTCTTCTTGAAAAATCGTTGGATTTTATTTGATAAGTAAGGCTTGTGCTTGCTAATTCATATATTAGGTAAGGAATTTCTACAATTTATGTGTTTCTTCTTGAATTCAAGGTTATTTTGTTAGACCTTGGGAGGATTATAAGGGCATACACCCTCCATCATATTTGTTATTGGCTTTGATTGTCTAACATTTCTTTGTAGGTACTATCCATTGGAAACCTTTTCCTTGACTGATACTCAACCTCCATGAAGTTCCTAGAAACTTTCATTGTGACCTATAGGGGTGCTTCATTCTTCTCCTTGGCTTCTCCCTTGCAATCCCCCTTGGGTCACTGAAGAATCATCCCTTGTGTTGGACTTTTCCATCACTCAAACGAGGGGGATATCTTTGTCAAGGTACTGACTTTCTATTGATCTTAAAAGAATGAAAGTAAGAATGCAAGCGACCATGTATGTCATAAGAACACCAAAGGGGGTATTATGCATGTCTAAAATGCCATCTTAAAATAATCAAGACTACATTATTTATAAACCTATGAAATAGAGAAATGGTGTTGGACATGAAGGGTATATCTGTTGCTTCACTATGGTCATCGATGGAAGCTATTCAAAGAAGAGAGATACCTACACATATTGGATATTCAAATGACGTAGACTATGTCGGGTTAAGGAATAGTTCTTTCATGGCACCCCTTGACTTTTTAGTATACAATAACCCCTAGATAGTCAATGCTAGCTATCTTTATGTTTTATACATTCTAATTACATGAGTTTTAAAATTGGAAGACAACGAATAAATCCTTATAACTGTAACTTAAGAGTCTATTTGTTGTAAATCTATTGTTTATTTGAAGTAATATAAGGTGCATTTTCCGAAAAAAATATTTAGAAAAAAACAGTTCATAAAATCTTACTTACAGAGTAAGACCCGTCCATACATCTATTTGCACACTATGTATGTATAAATATTTCTTCCTACTCATACATCTATATACAAATACATCATCTTCTTGTTTCTTGTAAATTTGGAAGTGTTGTTTCTTGAACCCATTACATTTTTCAAAATGGTACGACTTCCAAAACCTATACATGTTTCCTTATTACATATATGTTAGTCAATCTTATAGTCATGGAACATTTCATTTTTATTATTAAAGAATGCTCATGTAGGTCAGATTTGCATAGATCCTGTGTGAATGGCATAATTTTTTTTTTTTAAAACCCCAATATTGGTCGCTTTAGCGACCAACCTGTTCATCGCTAGTATAGCCAATTGGTCTCTTTAGCGACCAACCTGTTAGTCACCAGAGCGACCAACTTGTTCATCGCTAGTATAGCCAATTGGTCGCAAACATCAACGTGTTGGTCGCTTTAGCGACTAACCTGTTAGTTGCTAGAGAGACCAACTTGTTCGTCGCTAGTCAGTTAGCGACTAACTGATCCTCCTTCTTTTGACATTTTTAACTGATGGTTTGGTCATTCTAGCGACTAATATTCGTTGTTCTAGCGACTCATAGTGGTTTATTAACTAAGTTTTCCATGGTTGTTTTGGTCACTCTTGCGACTAATATTAGTCATTTGACTGACTAAAATTCGTCACAAGCTGAACATTTCCCTATTGTGAATAGGCTTCTTTTTCCGATCGCTAGACCGGTGAAGATCCATGTGTGGTCACTAGACCGACGAAAAAAATAATTATCTTGGTCGCAAAAACAACTCTATGCCGACAAAAAATTGTCTCTACTTCATCGCAAAAACGATCAAATTTAATAGTGTCTTACTCCGCAAAGCGTCTTCCCATGAGGGATTTCATATTAAGGGGATCACTTTGGGGTTCATCCATATTTAATTCTTATCAACCATGACAAGAAAATAATGAGTCATATTTACATCAAACAATATTGGGTTCATTACCCAAACCTTTGTGTTGTGGGGCTTTCTTCAAGGGTTGACATCAATGACAACCAACCTTAATCAACAGTTTCTCCCTGGTTACTCCCTTATTTAACATGTCTGCAGGATTCTCGCTAGTGTGTATCTTTTCCAATTTCAAATGTCCATCTTCCAAGATGGTTCATATGAAATGGTACCTAAGTTGTATATGCTTAATATTTGAATGGAAGGATAAGTTATTTCAAATATGAATGCACTCTAACTGTCACAGTACAATCTGCTATTCTCCTACTTCTTTCCCAATTCCTCCATAAACCTCTATAATCAAATCATTTATTTACTAGCCTTCATAGCAACAACATACTCTGCGTCTATTGTTGAAAGTGAAACAACCTTTTGCAGTTTTGAAATCCAACTTATTGTTGTTCCACCTACAGTAAAAACATACCTTGTGGTGCTCCTCCTGCTATCTTTATCACCTGCCATATCTGAATCAACATATCCCTGTAGAAAAATGTTTAAACCTTCAAAACATAATGCATGAGTAGAAGTACCTCTCAAATACATGAGAATCCACTTTACTTCATCCCAATGTTCTTTACCTGGATTGTTCATATACATGCTCACAACTCCCACTGCATGTCCAATATCTGGTTTTGTGCAAACCATTGCATACATCAAGCTGCCAACTGTTGATGAATAAGGGACCCTGGACATGTATTCTATCTCCTCCTATGTCTTGGGACACATTTCCTTAGTTAATTTAAAATGGATGGCCAAATGTGTACTAACTAGTTTTGTATTCTGCATTCTAAACCTCTCCAATACCTTTTCTATGTACTCACCCCGAGACAATGTCAATTTGCGATTTTTCCTGTCTCTTGTTATTCTCATACCAAGGATTTTCTTTGCAGCACCCAAATCCTTCATCACAAATGAATTAGCTATTTTCTTCTTGAGCACATTTGTATCCTTCATATTAGACCCAACAACAAGCATGTCATCTACATACAATAGAAAGATAATATAGCTTCCATTTTCTAGCTTTTTAAAATAAACATAGTGATCAAAATGACATCTACTATAACTTTGTTATGGCATAAATGTGTCAAAATTTAAATACCACTACCTTGGATCTTGCTTTAGGCCATACAATCTCTTCTTCAACCTGCATACCAAATTATCCTTTCCTTTGACCTCATACCCTTGTGGTTGTTGCATATAAATCTCTTCCTCCAAATCCCATGGAGAAAAGTTGTTTTTACATCTAATTGTTCAAGATGAAAATATTATACTGCCACAAGACTTAAAATAGTCCTAATTGAAGTCATTTTAACAACATGAGAAAATATTTCATCAAAATATATACCTTTCTTTTGTGCAAACCCATTTACAACAAGTCTAGCCTTGTACCACTTTTTGCCTCCATCTTCTTCCTTCAACTTGTAAGACCATTTATTTTGTAATGATCTTTTTCCTGCAGGGAATTAAACCAAATCCCAAGTCTAGTTATTTACCAGGGAATCCATTTCCTCTTTCATTCATTGCTCCCACTTATTTTTAGTGTCTACCTGCATTTCCTCTTCATAACATTCTGGTTCACCAGAATCAGTAAAAAATACAAAATACAGTGAAGGAGAGTATTGTTTAGGGGGTCTACTTAACCTGGTAGATATTCTAACAACACTTGCAGGAATTTGAGGTACCTGCTATCCCCTTTGTTGTACATTTTGATTTTCTGGTACCTTTGGAATTTATTTTCCAGTAATCTCATCAAGCATTGTGTATTCTGGTTTTTCTTTTTCTTATATCTTTCCCTGCAACTGATCTTTGTACATGACCTTCTCATTGAATATGAAATCTCTACTCCTAATTATTTCATGATTTTCATAATCCCATAAGATATAACCAAAATCATTAACACTATGTCCAATAAAGGTACACTTCTTGGATTTTGCCTCAAGCTTTGTTCTATTTTCTTTCTCAATATGGACAAATGCTTCACAACCGAAAGTCTTCAAAAAAGAATAGTTTACCTTTTTACCTATCCATGCCTCCTTTTAAATTACACCATCCAAATAGATTGAAGGTCCTTTGTTTATTAAGTAAACAACAATATCTGCAGCATCTGCCCAGAACTGTAAGGGAAAACCAACATGCAATCTCACACGTACTCCTTTCTGACACACTGTTTTCTTGTGGTGTTTCTGGAACTGTCTTATCTCTACAAATCCAATGGTATGAACAATAATCATCAAAATCCTTGCTGCAATATTCACCTCCATTGTTTGATCTGAGACACTTCAACCTTTTTCCTGTCTCATTCTCAACAAAATATTTCCATTTCTTAAAAGTATCAAAAACATCAGATTTTTGTCGAATGCAGTAAACCCAAGTTTTTCTAGTTGCATCATTAATAAAAGTAGCATAATAACGAGAGCCACCAAGAGATGATACCTAATATGGTCCCCATACATATTTATGCACAAGCTCTAACCTTTCACTCTTCTTTTCTTTTTTGACTCTGAGAAATATGACTCTCTTATGTTTTCCATAAACACAATGCTCACAGAAATCCAAATCAGTTTGTTTAAGATCCAGCAACAAATTTCTTTTGCGAAGTATCTACATCCCCTTCTCACTCATGTGTCCAATCCTATGATGCCATAGTGCTATATTCACTCCTGGATAAGCTAAAGAGATAGAAGAGTCAGTATTACCAGTACATAAATACAATTTATCTACCTTCTCTCCTTTTGCTATCACCAATGATCCTTTGGTGACCTTTCACACCTTATCTGTAAATATGGATATACAACCTTCACTTTCCAACTTCCCTATTGAAATTATATTTTTCCTTAGATCCGAAACATGTCTTACCTCTTTCAACAACCATTGGTTTCCATTCCTTTGCTTTATTTTTACCTTTCCCATTCCAAAAATTTTGCATGGTGCATCATCACCCAAATGAACCTGTCCAAAATCACCTTGAACATAATCTATAAAATGTTTTCTATGGGGTGTGGCACGAAATGAAGCCCCTAAATCTACTACCCAAGACTCAAAAATATTATCTACAGAAAGAATGAAAGCATCTTGTAACACATTACCTGTTACATTTGCTTCCTGATTTTTCTCCTATTGTCCATCTCTTTGTTTCTTTGGAGCTCTGCAGTCTTTTTTCATATGTACTTTATTCCCACAATTCCAGTAGTCTATCTTTCTGAGTCTGGATTTGGATCTGCCCTTCCTAGAATTATCGCGGTTCCTTGAGCCCTTTCCTTTATCCTTTTGTCTTCCCCTGTTTTCCATGTTTAACGTATTACCTGATGTCTCACATGTGCTTTTCCATCGCATTTCCTCACTAAGGATAACACCAACAACATCATCAAATTTTAAAGTGTTCAAACCAGAGACAGAGTTACTTACAACCATGACCAAGCCTTTCCATATTTCTAGAAATGAGCACAATATTAGAAGATCCCTGACCTCATCATCAAAGTCCACTTTTAGAGAACTTAACTGATTAGTAACTGTATTAAATTCATTTAAATGATCTGCAATAGATCCACCTTCTGACATCTTCATATTAAATAATCTCTTCATTAGAAATATCGTATTGGACTCTGAGGGTTTTTCATACAGTTTATACAATGCGTCCATAAAATCCTTCATTGTCTTTTCTTTCGAAATATTAAAAGCCATTGACGCTGCTAGGCTCATCCATATCGTTCCTAGAGCCTTTTTGTCAAGAATCTCCCATTCTTCATCCTTCATGGTCATCGACTTATTTTTTATTCCACCCAATATTAGGAATAGATCCTTCTAATATTAATAATCTTCCATTTGCATCTTCCATAAACGGTACTTTTGGCCGTTAAATTTCTCAACCATTAACTTTTCATCTTCCACCATTGCTCCCACTCGAACCAGGAAGCCTATTTTCCTGTGATTTACCTTTCACTCTGATACCATTTGTTAGAAAAACATGATCGCAGAGCAACAAAAATAAAACAAATGTGGAAATAAAACATATAATATACACAATACAATAGAGACACGGATATACGTGGTTCACCCAGTGTGGGCTACGTTCATCAGATAAATTGTCAGATCCTTCCTTTATTATTATGCAGCAAATGAAGGGATACAACCTACAACACACCCATTGCAACTTCCTCTTATTTCTCTCACAGTCTCCTTACTCAGAATACAATATTCACTATGATGCATAGCTGCAATACATTTCTCTCATAAAAGAGGGTTTCCTTCTAGGGAAAAAAAACCCTAACATAACTTCTACTATTAGATCTATGACCTTATAATGAATGGTCCATATTTAATATGAAATTACAATATACATTTACAAGGAGAATTTTCCTTCCAAGGCTTCGCCCCCGAACCCCCCCCCTTCACTCCCCCGTGTGGAGGAGTGTACATTCTTCTAAGGTGTAAAGTCTTCATGGGGTATAAACACAGCTGAAAACAAATACCTCTGAATCAGGAAGATAATCAGGATCCACAACCAACAAATAGATATTTGTGTGTTGTGCTCAGGGGTGGTACATGTAGGTGCCTATGGTTGGGTGACGATGATGTTGCATCATCTATGGAAAAATTATCATGTAAAAGTAGTTAAATCTATATGGTAAATATAACCCTAACTAGTTTTAGGAAAAATTCAACATGTATCAGAGTTGGTTTCCTTCAGATAGTCTAATTGTTGGAAGGAATATCATGAGATTTACCTCGCTACTGAAATTTTTCGCTGCAGTTTTTTGGTGTACCATGCTGTTACATAGTTTATTTTTTCAAGATCGCTGAACACCTTTTCTATTACGTTTAGCCTAATTCTTTCACAAACAAGTGTGCCCTACCTTAACACATCTCCAACTATCTTCATATTGCAAGTTGGATCACTTTGAAGTTTTAGGGTTCATCATTGCTTGTCGTTGTTTCTAGATGGTGTTGCTACCGCTGCTTGTCGTTGTTCTCCGTTGGTTCTGGATGGTGCTACTTCCACTGCCTGTCGTTGTTCTCTGCTACTTCTGGAGGTATGTACTTTATATGTTTAAACTATATCACTATCTTGAGGGTGTTCGAAGGAGAAGGGATATTTTATCCAAGAAACAATTGTAGATGTAGAGGTATCTCAAATCCAACACATTCATAGGAACAACGCACTCCAGGTTTGATTGTTTTGATATGCCTCTAGTTGTTATGGAATTATTGTGATCTTATGAGCACCCAATTTTATTTGTATCTATTGAAGTTATGATTATTATACTAACCTTTGGTCAAATTTAAAGTTATAAGATGACTTTAGTCAAAGTATTAGATTGATTAAGGTTTAAATTTAAGAAAGAATATTGTCTTAGTACAGGGGACATGTTGGAGAGATTACTTGTCATATTGAATGAAGGAGACTTGAAATAAAAGCAACAACACTCATTCACTCCAGGTTCCAGGTTTGATTGATAAAATTGATAAGTTTCCATCTTGCACATATCAAGTTTGATAATTTCAACATTACAAGTAAACACTATAGCTGTGTCAACAATATTTGAAAGGTTTTATTATTGCTAGGTACAATAAATACTTGGTATCATGTGAGTACTATTGATATGATTTCTTATTGTACTTGTTTGCAAGATGAACTAATATCTCCTCTAGAAGATAATTCTAGTTTTGCTTCCAAGCAGGTCACCTTGGTAAATCTATGTTGATTACTATGAAATTGTCCTTCATTCTTGTTACGATAGATATGTTCTTATGAAAATGATATTATATTGGAAATAATTTTTCTCTTGTTGTTCTTGTCTTGGTCGGGTTATCTTACAAATTCCATGGAAGTTTGTTAAGAACCAAATATCAATATATCATAGAAAAACCTCAGAAAAAGTACTCAACGCCTTGAAAAAGAGATAATTTCAGATAATAAGCCTCTTCGAGGGGGCAAGCTCCTTTTACCCCACTTAAATGTTCAATTACAAGATGATTCAAAATGAAAATGTCTCCTTGGTAT
>JZKD02S0431879.1:21665-49037 GCA_000966675.3 Picea glauca
AGATATCTAACTCATTTGTGTAACAACCCTAGCTGTATTCATATTTCACTTGTTTTACTTTGGTAAATTTGTTTTTACATTTCAATATGTATTTCATTTATATATATTTAGATTTGTTTATATATAATCAAAATAATAGTGCATTTGTTTTGCGGGTTAGGTGGGACTGGAGCTAGAGCTTGGATCTTTGGCCCTCAGGCCCATATTTCAAACAAAAATCTCCGATACCATGTGTAGTGGCCATATTAATTTAACGTCAAATATTTAATCAAACAAAACAGTAACTTCTACTTGATTTATGAAACTCGGTAATTTCTTATAAATTCAACACATACGTATATAAATTGATCAACGAATAATAAAATTCATAACAGAATAAACAAATACGTAATTTAAAATACCTAGGTCTGATGCTAACCCTCTATTTTCCGCTTGTCTTGTTGACCTTCCTGTTGTTTCCTTGCCCAACTTGAATCCACGGACCAACTCTGCCCAAAACCGAGGTTCCACCCTGCCAACTAGGACAACTACCTAGCTCTAGGATACCATATGGATATCCTGGCCCCCGTGCCCAAAACCCCCAGCAAACTGGTGCCCCCTGTACTAATCCTTCCTGACTACAGAACTCAACTCCTGTGCAAATCCAAGAGAACACTCCATCATAAAATTCCCTGTAGAATGATAATCCCTGCCTTCGTAAACCTCCTCCCCTCATATCCCTCCTTCATTGCCCTTTCACCTCATTTATTTCCTTATCCCTGCATTCATTCCTTTATCCACATAGTTAATGTCCCTTATCCAATTTATTAATGTTCCCTCTCCATTTATTAATGCCCCTTATCCCTTCCGTATACGTAACCTTTTTAATTTAAACAATATAATTTATTAATCTTTTTTTTTTTTAATTTATTACCCTGTTCATTCAATGTGATAGGTAATTAATTTAATTAAATAATTAATCAAAATTATAACAATTAATTAATTAATTAATTAATATTATTATGCCAATCTTTGTTTAGTTAAAACCATGTTAAGAAAATTAATCCCCTAATTAATTTTTTACTTAATAATTCCTAAACATATATTCTACTAGGGCTGTTACATAAATCCATGACCACATTGATGGTGACGAACCTAAATTTATTGAGTGATACTTCTTCAGAGATAGTGGATGTCACCATGTACAGGAAGATGATTGGTTCGTTGATGTATTTGACGAACACTAGGATAGATACATTCTTTGCGGTGAACACTTTGAGTCGGTATATGGTTGAACCAAGACGTGTTCACTTGATTGCAGCAAAGCACATGTTAAGGTACCTGAAGGGTATGATAGACTTTGGACTCCAATATGTTTCTAATCATAAGATAAGACTACAAGGCTATGCTGATTCATATTGGGACGATAGTGTCACATATCGGAAGAGTAGATTAGAATGTTTCTTCAGTTTGGGTTAGCTATGATTTCTTGGCTCAGCAGGAAGAAAGCTAGTGTGGCACTCAGTATGCCCGAGGAATAATACATAGAAACATGTTTATCTAGTTGCAAATATGTGTGGATTCAAAATCTACTTGCAGGGCTATTTGATCTCGAGTTGGAGTTGAATTGTATTTTTCGTGACAACCAAAGTTGTATAAAGTTGTCATAGAACCCAATGTTTCATGACAAGTCAAAGAATATCAAGTTCAAGTACCATTATATTTGAGGCATGGTACAAAAGGGAGTAGTGAAGCTCAAGTATGTTGCTATTGACGAGAAAATAGTCGATGCGTTGAACAAGCCTCTGTCAAAGGTAAATTTTGAGTACTTTAGGGACAAGATTGGCATGGTCCAGAAGGACTTCCCTCATAAGAGGGAGTGATGAGTCACATATGAAATTCTTTGGGTAGTATCCCATAGAGTGTGGCAGAAGCGGGTAGTCATTCAAATGCATGTTACTGGTTGTGGCACTAGTCAACATGACCTCGCACAAGGTCAATAGTATGTTGATCCTTCGGGGTTGGTGGATGCCCAGATTTCAAGCTAGAGGGCTGACCTATGTGGTTGGAGGTGTTCCTATCCTTGATATAGATGGGTAGTGTGTGTGCACTATATTTCCCAATCCTTATGGTTAGGTGCCTAGTCATTGTGGACTGGATGCCTGGTGTGCCAACCATAAGGGATATCCAAAGGGATAGTTGTCCAGATTATGTATGAGTTGAACATTTGTGGGACAATTTCCTAGACTTCGTAAGCATTAGGTAGTAGCGCAATTCTGTGTGTAAACTAGCTCAAATTGTATAGTTTCCTTGACTCCATTTGGATTGGATAGTAGCATAGTTTATTTTGAACTAGCTCAATTGTATAATTTCCCAGACTCCATTTGGATTGGGTAGTAGTGCAGTTCAGTGTGAACTAGATCAACTGTATATTTTCCCAGACTCTGTGTGGATTGGGTAGTAGCACATTTCTGTGTGAACTAGCTAGTTTCCTAGCTTTGAGTGATCTATATGAAGTCTTGTAATGACATAAGGTCCAAAAGGATGTCAAGACACGTAAGGTCCAAGAGGACGATAAGGTTGTGCCCACTAAAGAGACAATACATGTGTTGATGAAGCCCCATATGCATGACTATGACATGACCATCAGATAGTCTATGTGTGACTATGACAGAGTCAATGTATGGCTTGTTGAGGAAAATATATGAAATAATCTTACTCAAGCATTTTTCAGATCTTGCTTAGCTAAGGAAAGATAGATGGGAATATCACCCTATGTTTATAGCCTCAAAATTTGTTTCCTAATCCACAAGTATTAGTTACAAGGGATGAGGATGATTTTTTATAAATAAAATATTGATGTAAAATTCAACATTTTTATATCATTTTCTGAATATAACAGATGCAAAATTAAAAGTGGAGACAAAATAAAAAAATACCAAGTCACATATTAATCAGATGAGACAAAATATAAATCACTTATTTCATTCCAAGAAATCAAAAGAGTAGTTCTCTTTACAAAAATCTCTGAGGGAGTTTGGACCAAAGTCAAACTTAGATGTCCCCGATGAAAACCATACAAAAGGACTTCTGACAAAACGTAAAAAACTGAACTTTAAAAGTTGGATCATCTTACCACAGATTGATGCCCACTTGAATCTTCACAATATCCTTTATCAGTCATGAAATTTAATTCATAAACAAACAAGTCTACACAGACTATCAAAGATATATCAACACCTTTGAAAAGCAAGTGTCTGAATGATGTAATTCAGCCTTGAATCTTGTTGTCTGCAATAGGACCCTTCTATCATAAAAGAGAATTAGTCTTTTAAGGAATTAAATAATGAATGAAAACTAAACTATCTCAATAAAACTAAAGAGCCGACCTTAGTATGATTTCTCCTTCTATTCTCCCCACGTTCTTCCTTCTCTTTTTTCCTTTAAGAAATCAAAATCAGTTGAAGTAGTTCAACTACCTATTTTAGTTAAGTTAACTAAAACTCAACTAACCTTTAGTTTAGGGGAAGAATTAATATAATCATAATAAGGGTCTTTAATAAATAATAACTAGTAGGTGGGACCCCTTGCGTCTCCCTTTAGTTTCTTAACAAAAATAAACATAACTAGTCAATTAATCAACACGTCCCTCCTTGTGGCTCCCATCATCATTCTCATAATTGAAAATTAAATATCAATGATATTTTAAACCATATCCAAAAATAGTATGTTTTCCAAAAAACTCAGTAGTCAACTGTTCTCACAATCAATAATAAAATAACTCAAAAACCATATTTGCCACTTTGGGAGGCAATTTTCCCTTTGTTGCTACTATCTCCATTTTATTTTTTTGAATTAGCACTAGGTTGTGTGTAGCCTTTGGGCTTGATCTCACTGATAACATGAGAGCAGTCATCTCTCAAGTGCATTTGGGATGAAACAAATTTGGCTAAATCACTATAGGGCGATGAGGGGTAGCAACAACTTTTCCTTTATCATGTGTGTGGTGGGCTTCAGTTTTGAGTCTCTTGCTTGCGTGGGACAACTGTACATGTGAGTGTGCAAGGGAAATTTGGACATTTTTGTTTATCAGTGGAGGAGAAGCAGGAAGAGACAAATTGAGCCAGCCACGATGTTGGGAGACTGGTGGGTGAACAATCTCTCTCCATCCATCATTCTTAGGGACTTCAAGTTGTAATGAGACATGAGGGGGGACATGGATACTAGGGACATGCTGGGGTTGGAAGGGAGGCATTTATGGCCTAGGTTGGACTACCCCCTGTCCAATCCAATTGAAAAATATAGCTTGGAAGAGTTGGTTTAACTCTTGTGGATTTGCATCAAAATGTATTGAAAATCTAGGCCTTCTAGGGCCTATGTTCCAATTCCCTCTGCCCCTATTATTTCGGCCATGGCTTCCTTTGCTGAAGAAGTTCATCATGTATGAAATGTTTATTAGCAACTAGTTTCTTAAACAAACTATACATGAAATCTCTTTAAATATGAAACAAATTTTGGCTCAACAACACATCAAACCCATGCAATCCAATCCATAAAAATCATTTAATACTTGTCAATGAGCAAGGGGTGAATAAGGGTTCTGGGATATCTGAGGGGGTTGTATTGAGCAGAAAAGTGATAAAATGAAAGGGGGTAGAACATGATTACTTCTCAACAAATCATTTAAACAATCAACTGTGTTATAATAAAAAAATTATATCAATTGTGACCCATCTCTGTGTCATCCTTTAATTGTTGTAATACAAAGTTTTCATTTAATTGTGATTTAATTTTAAGAATAAGGCATGCAAAGTGAATCTAGGAAAGTGAGGGGATTCGTAATGTGTGAAAAAGTGAGAGAATGACATGGAAATTAATGGATATTGTTCATAAAAAAAACTAAATAATCAATAATCATAACTTTGTATTAGAATCAATCCAAAAAACATCCAAAAATCATCCAAAAGTATCAACATTCATTGTTTCTCAATTTTATACAAAACTGTTCGTTGTTCCAATAATTAACTTTCCCAGAATTTCTCAATTCATAACAGTTTGTGCAATCATAAATTATAAACAAAACAACCTTTCCATTAAACAATCATGTTTAACAAATCACTTGTCCTTTCTTTCTTTACTTTCCTTTTTTTTTAAATAAAAAAAAATGCACATCAATATGCTCGACATCCATCCCTGGTAGTCCATAGTGCATCACGATAACAATCAACATCCATTGTTTACCAATTTAAAATCAGGCCTAATTAAAATATATACAAGAATCTTTTCAAAAATGAATAGACTTCCAAAATATGCTTGATTATACATAGTCTTCATCATATCAATCGACGAGATCTTGCAATGAAACAACAGTCAACCAAAACATATAACTTGAGTCTTATCCCTATGGGTATCAATTTATTTTAAAACCATTGGTAATTTGTACAATGATCCAATATAATGTATGAAACGAACATCACCAACTACACACAGGCATCATTTTTAAAACTTGCCATAATCCTGATCGGGCCTAGCAAAAACACACAAGTGTTTCCAATTGCAATCAATACCATGTTGGTAAAAACACAATGAGTGAAACCATAATGAAAGAAGACAAATCTCGACTGTATGCAAGTGCCTGATTCCATTTGTAATTGTTCGACCAAGTTTATCATAGAAGGATGAGACAAAGACTCGACGAAAAAAACCTCCATAACCATTTCACTGATAAACCAATATTTGACAACCCAGAAGATGCCCAAAGGATGCAAAGATAGTTGGAAATCAAATTGGTTATGTCACAATAAAATGTAGGGAGACAACAAGAGAGTGTTAATATTTTAACCATAATAGAGAGATCTAGAGGTCTTCTGAGACTTATCAACCACAGGCAGAAAACCTTTCGAAAAAGATACATTAGTGAACCACACAATCTTATTATTACTCCAAGTCCTCGACGAGACCAATGATTAACACTTGAGGAGAGCAAAGGCAGGCGGATAACAACCCAGTGCACATGAAGCGTTTAACGCTTGCAAAGGAGAGGAAAAGTTTAATTAAACAGTGGTAGTTATTAAAAGAAACACAGAGATATAACATCTCTACCCATTACTTAAGAGCTGAACAACATGACAAAAACACCAGTGTGGACGCAAACATCCTTTTGACATAACACCGAGATATAAATTGTATCAACCCAGAACCATACATGCATATATTAATGCTAGGGGCACCCAAGACTGGATCTTGGGATACTTTGGTGAAAAGACAATAAGAATGGGCCAACGACCATGACTCGGGGTTTGAATAAATGACACAACAAATGCTGGCAATCCCTCTGCGACTGGGTAAGGATTACAATCATGATTGTGAGGGAACAAAATAACCGACGGTAATACAAAGAAAATAAACCCTCCATCATCAACGCAGAGTCATATTTACCACCATTCACTTATTATTCCACAGATACCCATCGCAATATTAAACTAACTGAGCAACATGTCAATGCACAACTAAAAAAAAATAAAAAAATTCTTGCAATCCGAAACCTTTTACAATCATCACAGAGAGATATAACACACATCTACACAGTTGAAATTCTCAGGAACACACAGAATCCAAGCATCAATGAGCCATCATTTTTTCATACAACAGAGAATACCTCATGGATGGAGAGAAAAATAATCATACCTTTGGAAAAATTCTTAAATGGTGAGTTGTCCAATCCTTCCTTCTTCCTTCCAAGAGCCTGAAATGCGGAGCTTCACAACCAATAGATCAAAAAATGCAACAAAGGAACAATGCTAGGGTGACGGTCGATAGGGGTAGTATGGAGTGACGTGCATTAAATGCACGTCGCTTCCATCACCTGGCCTATTCAATTAAAAGTACGAGAAAACCCAACAAGCATTATATTCACTAATCAATTAAACTATGTATTCAATTCCAAACCATTTGAAATCTGTGATGATATCCATTTCATAGTGCGCCACCCAAATCATTTACACGTTAACCCTTGCCATAACTCCATGCCATAATACATATTGCAATGCTATATGCGCCCCATTCAAATCTAATAAAATTCTCATAGTCCACTAACCAAAATAACATAATAGTTAGGACTAACACTAATATTCTTTGACTTTTGAATTTTCATATAATCCTTTATCATAGCTCAACATATAAATTCTTTCCTTTTAGGATTTTTTTCATAAGTTTTTTTCTTGTTTTGATCATGATACCATTACAATATCTCTTGCATATATGTGGCTAGGTAATTTATGATAAGCATTAGTGACATGGTTAAATCATAACAACTGTAAATAACATTCTCCTCATAACCATAAAAAAAAAATTGGATCGCAAAAAGAATTCTACAAAAATTCTTCATCCACCTATTACAATGTCAAAATGAAACCAAGACTGGATTTTCAACAATGTAGGACTATGTAGGCAACATCAAAACAACAACGAAAAAAAATGTGATATGCCTATCCTTGCACCTCTAGTCTACAAGGGGGTCCCACCTACTAGTATTATATTATTATCATAGGTAAATAATAGGGCTTAAGCAATACTTTGTGGGTAGAATTCATCATTACGATTTTAATTGTCAACAAACTGGAAACTCCACAGGGAAATATGTTTCCAATAGATTAATAACTCATAATGTTTGGTTTCACAGACCAAGTAACATCATATCAAAGAGATATAAATTAGAATGATTATGCAACAGGGGGAAGTGAGCGGATTTAATGGAAAAATGACCGGGAATTTGGGAATAACTCATGGAAAGTGTTAAGTATGAGGGGGTTTATCCCCATGAGTATAATCATTCAACTAAAATTTGTTCTGTACTTCAAGGAGAAGAAAATTATGAACTTTATATTTTGAATCTCGAAATGGATGAAGAAAAGGAAAGAATAAGTGGGATAAAACCAACTATCTCATAAAACAACAGTGAAAGCAGATAACAATTTCAATGATGTCTTCAAAGGGAACATCATGACAACCATGTAATCTTGATTTTTATTGATTAACAATACTTTGCAGAAGTGTCGTTGTGGAAAAATTGATCCAACATTTTATTTTGAAAAAAATTGAAGTTTAAAAGAACAAAAGCCAGAAATGTCATAAAAAAATGAAATAACAAGATTGAAATAAGCAAAAATGAAATGACATAAAATGAAATAGCAAAAATGGAAAACTACTAGTGTGAAAGCAGAAATGGAAAAATACTAATATAAAAGAAAAAACGAAAACTACTATAATACAGAACAATCCAAACAGCATTAAACTCTTCAAGTTGGTTCCATGTAATGTTTTAAGTGGGAACCGTTAGTGTTGTAGGAAAACAATTGCTCCTGTAAGTCCTTTAGAATATAAGAATTTGCACCCAGAACAAAAGTGATCTTAAAAATAACCAGCCATAACTTTTGAAACTTTAAATGTCTTCCTATATCAGCATGAGTTGAATCCCACAACAGTACCTTCTCATTGAATTTAAATTTGATAGCTTTGACACTCTTGTTGAAATATTTTTTAATAGTCTGCTTTCTTCTCTTTATATTACCCAAGTAAGATGTCCTTTGCTCCTTTAAATCTAGGAGTGCATTCATTCTTTGAGAAACATCGAAAGAATTTAATTCTTCGACCTGTAGCATTAACCTTAAGGAGGAAAGTTCCAACTCAGTAGGTAGAATGAATTCTTGACCATAAACAAGATGAAAAGGAGTGCAACCAGTGCTCACCTTGGTGGTAGTTCGATTTTCCCAAAGGGCGTAAGTGAGGAGAGTGTGCCATTGACAAGGCTTATCTTCGATGAGCCTTTTGATGATTCTCACCAGATTCTTATTGGTATACTCGACTTGCCCATTTCCTTGGGGGTAATAGGATGATGAGGTAAAATGTTTAACCCCCAACTTTGCTAAAAAATGGGTTAGCTTAGCAGAAATAAAAGCGGGACCATTGTCTGTAATAATTTCAAAAGGAAGACCAAATCTGGAAAAAACATTATTTTCAAGGAAAGAAATTACCTGCTCATCCTGCAAATGTTTGAGAAGGACAATTTCAGCCCATTTTGTAAAATAGTCTTTCGTTGTCCTGCTGAAGACGGAGGATTAATAGGACCAATAAATTCCAAACCCCATTTTGAAAAAGGAAGTCTGGGAGGACAGGTTGTAAGGGCATGGCTAAAAGACCTTATTTCCAAGAAAATTTATGGCACTTGTCACAAGATCTCGAAAAAACATAAGAATCACAAAAGATTGAAGCTCAATAGTATCCTTTTATGATAATCTTAAAAGCAGTTGTTTTAGACGAAAAATGACCTCCTACATGAATAACAGAATTTGAAGAACCATGAGTTTCTTGTAATAGTTTATGTGCTTCCTCATTGTTTACATAGTGAAGAAACATACCATCGACATATCTTCTAAACAAGAAGTCTCCTTTAATGAAATATCTAGTAGATTCAAGACAAAGCCTTCTTCTTTGAAGAGTGTCTAAGTTATCTGGACATGTTTGGTTTTGCAAATAGTAAACCAAATTTTTATACCACGGATGTTCAGACATAGGAAGCATCTGATTATCAATGTAGAACAATGCTGATAGAGAACTATCTTGTTCATCAATTTCTTCACTAGTTCCATCATGCTGAGATAAGTGAAGGGATAAGCCACGTCCCTTGATGGTGTTAGAAGTCACGATAGTTAAACCATGCTCCTGTATATTGGAAAGTTAATGTGAAAGCTTCCCTGAAAGATAAGTCTGTGAGAGCAAAAACTTGACAGCGGGTAAGGGGACTTTTACCAACGTGTGCTTACCTAAGATGAAGTGGAAATTTTTTTCAATAGATTTAACAAGAGTGAAAGCACGTTTTTCAATAAAAGAATATTTGAACTCATCACCAGACAAGCTTTGACTCATGTAAGCCACTGGTTTTTCGTTACCTTGGTCATCACCTTGCATGAGGATAGCATAAACTACTTCCTCTGTGGCATTAGTATATATCATAAATTATTTCTCAAAATCTGGAATTAGTATATATCATAGGAACTAATTTATTTCTTGATCCCTACAAAAACATTTTCGACATCATCTGTCCAAGAAAAGGAACAATATTTCTTAATCAGGATATGAATTGGCTTGGCCATTACAGAAAAATCAGGAACAAACTTACGAACAAAGTTAATAACACCCATAAAATCTTGAACCTCCTTTTTGGAAGTGGGAGAAGGTATATTTAGGATAGCAACAATCCTTTCAGGATCAATGCTTATTCCTGAATTGAAGACAATGTGTCCAAGGAGATTTCCCTTGGTAATGTAGAAGATAGACTTATAAGGATTTAGAGAAATTCCAAATTTCATTCATCGCATGAGAACTCTTTTAAGATGACCAAAATGATCTGATCGGTTTTTAGAGTACACAGTTAAGTCATCAAGATAGATCTAAATAATCTTGTCGATTAAATCGTCAAAAGTTATTTGCATAGCTCTTTGAAAAGTGGCACATGCATTAGATAATCCAAAAGGAATACATTCATAAGAAAAAGTGCCCCAACAAGTAATAAAAGTGATTTTATATTTATCTGCCATTTTTACCTTGATTTGATTGTAACCAGAAAAACCGTCAAGTAAGGACATCATCTGTGACCCTGCAACTTGTTGCAAAATCATTTCCATATTAGGGAGAGGAAAGTGATCTTTTATATTAGCCCAATTCAATGCATGAAAATATACTCATAATATGATTTGACCATATTTTTTCCGAACGAGAACCAAATCAGAAACCCACTCAGAATACTTAACTGAAAAGATGATCCCAACCTTTAAGAGTTTTTCCAACTCCTTTTCAATAGTTCTTCCAGTACAGGGTTAATGGGTCTTTATTTTTTCCTAACTGGTTGTATGCCCTCCTTGATAGGAATAACATGTTGTATAAGCACAGGATCAAAACCACGAAGATCCTCATAAGACCAAGAAAACAAATCTTGAAATTCACCAAGAAGTATAGTGAACTCAATTTTTTCTTCATCAAAACATTGGGCACCTATTTTAACATTCTTTGGAGACTCGAGTGTTCCAATGTTCAAGGAAATGGTTTCACCCACTTTCCTTTTCAGCTCCTCTTCTTTATGTTTCTATTTGTTTCCTACATCACTTGATGAAAATGAACTTTCTAGAGGATTCAAGCCTTTAGGAATCTTGTTATCTTCCATTGATATAATTTCCTTAGGCTTATAAGGTTCATTTTGAAAGAAAGAAAAAATGCTCTCGTCACTAGGGAACACCTACCATGACTCTATATTGTCAGGGATGTGTGGAAGATACAAATATTGAAAGGTACAATCAAGTCTTTGTGGCATAATTTGTCGATTAGGAGAGGCTGCAAAAAAAACTAAACAGTCAACCATTGAGTTCAATTCCATTTTAACATCAGTGATGTTGAAAGATAGTAAGTTCAAGATAAGTGCCCAAACAGTTTGGGTGTTTTCATTCATTAACTTGTTTCTAGGACAGTATATCTTACCTACAAGGTTTACAACAAGTTTGGAATCCCCAAAAACTGGAAGGTGACCACAACCCAGATTATAGGCATTCTCAATGCCTAACAGTATGATGCAAGAGCATCATTGGAAAACACGTGGAGAAAGACTTGTCAACGTCAAGAAATATGTACATGAGCTCAATGCTAGTAGTCACAATAGATATTTTGAAGTCCTCCTTAAATATATTCCATAATTAATCTTTGGGGCACACTTGAAATCAAGTCGGGAAAATTTGGAGGCACGCTTGGATGATTATGAGCAAAGTGGGATATTCCACTACGGCTCTGGAATGCGACTGGTCTAGATAGTCGTTAGGTTAAGTTTTTGAGTAGACAAGTAGCCAGGGGGGAGACCCTAAGAACCCTCTGAGATAAATAGAGGTTTTGTATGCCCGGATAAGGCTAGTTGATAGTTAGTCGTTGGCTGGAACATAAATTAGGAGAAGATTTCAGTAGTTTTTGTTGTTGTTCATTTACAGTTGTAACCATATATCATTTTGGAATAGAATAGAGGAAAATTGATCCAATGCATAGTGTGAACATTGTTTGCAATTCTCTGTATTGTGTTTTCATGAATGAATGAATCTCATTTTGAGTAAATGGAACTGTGAATGTTAGGATAAGTTTCAATTATTTCTCTTCTGTTGAAGTAGTGCAAGGAATGCACACAGAACGCAAGGAGTGCATTGATAGAATATGTTTTGGTTTCAAATCTCAGAAGAGATAACAAAAAACTTTCCCTTTGCAAGGAGTGCAAAGAGACGGGTGCAAGGCGTGCATAGTAATCCACAAGGATCCAAAACCTTGTGTAAAGATCTGGTGCAAGGAGTGAAAATATCTGAGATTCGGCTAAGTGTCGAAGGTTCTTTGCAAGAAGTCCAAGAACTAGAAAAGGGGAACGCCAGGAGGGCGAGAGCAGTTTCTCTTCAAGAAATCCAAAGGATCTGAGTTATCGAAATCTCTAAAACACAAGGAGTGTGCAGGAAATCGAAGTATTCACGAGACCAAGCTCAGGAGGGGTAACACTTTTCATAAGTGTTAAAGAGATCCAAGAATTGGACTCATCGAAGGAGAAAAGGTTTGAAACATTTGAACACCTAGAATATATTATAACTCTAACGATAGCGTAAGCGCAAGGGGGAAAAGATCTCAGTCGTTCGATATGAAAGCTAGAGAATCGGAACCGTCCATCAGGAGGGACGCATGGTGAACAACCAGTGTTTTGTTGACTCTCACTTTGGAGGAGTCAAAGGATGAATGCTAAGAATTCATGAAGCCCGAATCTATGACATGATCTGAGCTGTTAGATCCAGGAGAGATCTGGACCATTAACTGTCCAGGGTGAAATATCGCCATTTCGGGGATCGAAGGATTGGGGGTGACAAGTGTTTCGAATTTGTGGAACACGAAGTCCCGAAATCATCATGACTGTTAGATCTAAGGAGAGACCTGGACCATTGATACATTTCCATCACGATTTCGGCTATCGGGAGAATGGAGACAAGGGAACTCTGAAGTCACGAAACGTGAAACGTTGATTTGATCACAGTCTTCGATCAAGGAAAGATCTGGACCATAGGTCAGGGTCATCGCGATTTTGGCTATCGGGTGAATGGAGGTAGAAAATCTTCCAGGGTCATGAAATGAGAAATCGCGACGTGCCTTTCACTCAAGCACATGGTCACTGCCATTGGTAACAAGGGATAAAGGGATTAACATAGAGAAGCTAACGCCCATTTGGCGTTGAGGTTCAAACAATGCTTGGGAGAGAAGACACAGGTCTCGGATGACCTGCACATTTGGAGAAAGGACTTGTGTAAGTGGTTTTAGGGTCTAGCAAAGACCCAAAGAGTCAATCAGACTCATTATCTTGATCGATCCTAGACCGGGAGGTCGCACAACCCTTAGGAGAGAAGGGGGGTCTGCATCAAGTGGTATCAGAGAGGAAGTTTTTCTTGCAAACAATAGGAAAAATAAAGGAGAAAAAGAACTTGAAGTTGCACTCTATGTGTGACAGACAGTCAACACAATGCCACCAAGGAGACGAGTGGAACCACCTTTGGCCAATCAAGCTTTAGAAAGGGAGATGCAAGAACTTTCTGCAAGATTAGAGGTGATGCAGGCAGCGCAGAGATGAGCACCTGATGTTGGAGACGTCAGCGATGCAGAGAGTGAAGAAGCAGTGGGTGAAAATGTTGTTGAATAAGCTGTAGGAGAGGATGTTGTCGAAGAATGCTTGTTGAGAGCAGTTTCCATATTGGGAGGCAGAGCCAAGATGGAGGTCCCAATGTATGAAGCCAATTTATATGCCGAAGAGTTGTTGGATTGGATAAGATCCATGGAAATATATTTCTACTATGAAGATGTCGATGAGGAAAGAAGGGTGATACATGTTGTCACCAGACTAAAAGGACATGCAACACTGTGGTGGGATGACCTACAGGCTGAAAGGAGAAGCAAGGGTAAGCAGAATATAAAGAGTTGGGACATAATGGTAGCCAAGTTGAAGGCTAAATTCATGCCCAAATATTATCAGATCAATCTATTCAGGAAAATGCATAACCTGAGACAAAAAGGGATGACAGTTAATGAGTACACATAGGAGTTCTATAGGATGAACATCATAACTGGACAAAGAGAAAGAGATGAAGAGAAAGTTTCCAGATATATAAATGGCCTGATATATGAAATCCAGGATGAGCTCAGCATGAAGTCAGTAAAGACAGTGGAGGATGCTTATCAGTTTGCGTTGAAGGCAGAGGAGAAGTTGGTCAAAAACCAAAACCAATGAGGGAGAGGTAAAATCTCAATCCCAAGCAAAATCAAGGGATTTACCCATGACAAAGCACATAAATCTAAAGACGAGACTGAGAAACCACACAGTCACTTGGAAAGAGGAGAAAATTCTCGAGGAAGACAGGGTGGTGGAAGAAATTCTTCTATAGGAAGAGGAAGAAGAGGAGGAGGAGACATAAGATGTTATGCATGTGGAAAGACATGACACATGTCTTGGGACTTTCCTGAGAAAAAGAAAGAAGGAGGAGGCAAAGTTCACATTTCAGAAGCATAGAGAAGAGATGTAGAAGCAGAAGGAGAAAAGGATGGAAGATCCCTGATGTTGAGGAAAGTTCTCTTAAAACAAGAGGCATAAATTGAAAAGCCAATGCAGAGGAAAAGTCTCTTCATAACAACTTGCAAGACTAAAGACAGAGTATGCAAGGTGATAATTGACAGTGGGAGCACTGATAACTTAGTATCCACAAATATGGTGGAGAAATTGGAGCTAGAGACAACTGCACATCCAAATCCATACAAAGTCTCATGGTTGTAGAAAGGACACCAGGTAATGGTTACTAAATAATGCTTGGTTGAATTTAAAATAGGACGATATAGAGATGAAATCCTGTGTGATGTAATTCCCATGGATGTATTTCATATTCTATTGGGAAGACCATGGCAGTTTGATAGGAATGTCATTCATGATGGAAGAAAAATACAAACACATTAGAGAAGAATGGTAGGACACATAGGTTTCTACCAATAGAGGAGAAGAGAGTGAAAGAGGAGGCCAACACAAGCATACTTCTCATGAGTGGGAAGGAACTCCTGAAAGAAGTCAAGGAAGAACAGGAGATGCAGTTTGTTGTGGTGAGGAAACACAGAGTTATCCTTACAAGTACTTCAATGGATGATTTGCCTAAAGAGGTTCAAGAATTGTTGGATAATTTTGCTGACATAGTGGTGGATGAGTTGCCTAACTCATTGCCACCTGCCAAAAGTATCAGTCACCATATCGATTTGATACCAGGGGCAAGTTTTCCAAACAAATAAGCATATCGATTGACACCTCGAGATAATGAGGAGGTGAAGAACCAAGTCCAGGAGATGTTAGACAAGGGTTTCGTCAAAGAAAGCTTGAGTCCATGTGTAGTACCAACTGTGTTGAGTCCAAAGAAGGATGGAGGATGGAGAATGTGTATAGACTCAAGGGACATTAATAATATCACCATCAGGTATAGATTTCCTTTACCGAGAATGGATGATTTAATGGACTGTTTAAGTGGAGAAAATTTATTTTCTAAAACAGATTTGAAAAGTGGATATCACCATATTAGGATGAGAGAAGGTGATGAGTGGAAGACAGCCTTTAAGACAAATGAAGGTTTGTATGAATGGATTCTTATGCCATTTGGCTTAACAAATGCCCTGAGTACTTTTATGAGGCTAATGAATGAAATACTGAAAGATTTCATTAGCAAGTTTGTGGTTGTGTATCTGGATGATATATTGATATTTAGTAGGACTAAAGAAGAGCACTTGAGACACCTAACATTAGTGATGAGGAGGCTACAATGGGAGAAGTTGTTGATAAATCTGAAGAAGTCCTCTTTTATGAAGACAAAACTCATTTACTTTGGTTTTGTGATCTCTTCGAATGAAATGAAGATGGATCTAGAGAAGGTAAAATAAATCAAACAATGGTCATCACCAAGGAGTATGTTCGAGGTAAGAAGCTTCCATGGATTAGTGAGCTTCTATAGGAAGTTCATCAGAGACTTCAGTGGAATTTTTGTGTCGATGATGGATACAATGAAGAAGAAGCACAAGTCTTTTAAATGGACAGAGGAGGCCGAAAGGAGCTTCAATATACTAAAGGAGGAAATAATAGAACGACCAACTATGGTCTTGCCGAATTTTGAAAAGACATTTCAGGTGAGATGTGACGCAAGTGGAGTTGCAATTGGAGCAGTTTTGAGCCAAGATAATAGACCTGTTGCCTATTTCAGTGAGAAAATGAACGAGACCAAGAGAAAATACTCCACGTATGATAAGGATTTTTATGCCATCATTCAAGCCTTGAAGAAATGGAGACATTATCTTGTCCCACATGAATTTTTCTTGTATAGCGATAACCAGGCTTTACAATTCATAATCAGGCAGGAAAAATTGAATCAGAAGCATGCAAAATGGGTTGAATTTATGCAGAATTTTATTTTTTTCATAAAACATATCGCTGGGAATGATAACAAGGTTGTTGATGCATTAAGAAGGACATGTTTGATTCTTCATGAATTTCAGGTGAAGACCTTGGGGTTTGAACACCTTAAGGACATGTATTGTGATGATACAGATTTCAAGTAAGAATATGAAGCATGTGCAAATCTTGTGTTGAGAGACAAAAGCCAGTGGACAAAGTATATGATTCAAGAGGGATTGTTTCTCAAGGGAAATCAGTTGTGCATACCAAAATGTTCAATGAGGGATAACCTTTTGAAATAAAATCATAGTGGAGGATTGGTTGGACATTTCGGCCATGATAAAACGTTTTCACAATTGAGCAGTTCATACTATTGGCTAGGTATGAGAACGAAAGTGATAAAGTTTGTGAACAGATGTAGAATCTTCCAACATGCAAAAGGAAAAAGACAGAACACTGGATTGTATCAACCATTGCCAATACCAGACAGGCCTTTGGATGCAATAGGAATGGATTTTGTGTTGCGAATACCAAGGACGCAAAGAGGATTTGATTCCATATTTGTGGTGGTGGATAGATTTTCAAATATGGCACATTTTATCCCATGCCAGAAGACCAATGATGCAATGCATGTTGAAAATCTATTTTTCAAGGAAGTTGTAAGACTTCACGGCCTACCCAGAAGCATTGTCTCGGACAGAGACACAAAATTTGTTGGTCACTTTTGGAGAACATTGTGGAAGAAGTCGGGGACAGATTTTTCCCTCATCTCATCTTATCACCCTCAGACAGATGGACAGACTGAGGTGGTAAACAGAAGTTTGGGAAACTTGTTGAGGAGTCTGGTCACTGAACACCATAATCAGTGGGATCAGATTCTGCCGCAAGCAGAATTTACATACAATGAATCACCAAACAAGAGCACTAGAAAAATCCCATTCCAAATATTGTATGGAATGCAACCCAGGGGAGTATCTCAGTTTAGAGACTTGGAACAAAGTGAGATCAGGAGCGTTGGAGTAGAAGATTTTGTTGTAGAAATGTAGAAGCTCCATAGCTAGATCAGAGGACAGTTGCAGATTTTTAACCAGGAGTGTAAACGTAGAGCTGATCAACATCGCAGAGAAATTCAATTTGAAGTAGGAGACCAGGTTCTGGCACATATCAGGAAAGAGAGGTTCCCTAGGTTAACATACAATAAATTAAAGATGAAAAATATAGGACCATGTAATATCTTCATGAAATTTGATGCAAACACCTACGAGATTGAGATGCCATATGGTGTGGTCATATCGCCCATATTCAATGTTTCATACCTATATCCTTACAGGAAAGATGGAACAGAGGGGTCAAAAGATCAAAATAAGATCCAATGGGAGAAACAAATGTCTGTATCAAATACTCCACAAATGGAGCAGATCGTGGATCAGAGGATCGGTAAAAAGAACCAGGAGGAAAACCTATTTTGAATATCTAGTCAAGTGGAAGGGACACCCAATAGAATATGCTAGTTGGGAAAATGAAGTTGATATCCAGAAGCATGGAAATTCGGTGCAGGATCTCATGGACAGAAGTGTTGGCCCTTGACCAAGTTTTGAGGATTCTTGTTCATGTTTGTCCTAATTTTGGGACTTCAACAGGCTGTCGAAGGTAGAGCGCAAGACGAAGAAGATATCGTGGGATCTCGGCCCCTTTTAGGGCCCTTTTTGGGATTCGGGATTATGTAATGGGTATGGGATGTTGGACCATGGGTTTACCCAAGGTTAGGCCTATTTTGTAATGTATAAATAAGTAGCTAAGCGATGTAATAAAGGAGGAAGAGACCGAGAGGACAGTGTGTTAAGTGCTAGAGTCGGATCTATGTGATCACGAGTTGTAAGTGCTTCGTGCATACTGTGTGAGGCTTGCAAGGATAGTGAAAGTAATTGTAAGAGACTGTGTGAAGGATTTGTGATATACCCTAGCTAGAAGAAGGAGGAACTGGCAGAGTGCGCACAAATCTCCTGTCTTCTGTGGAGTAGAAATTGGATTCTATGTGCCTGTAAGAAGCTTGACCCAAAATAATAAATAAGAGAAGAGTTGGTGGACATATCCCCAGGGTGGGGGTGAACCATGTACATGCTATGTTACTATGATTTTTGTGATGTACTGATGTGTTTATGTGTTTATTTTCTTAGTGATTTAATATAGATGAATGATCTGTTGAGGCTTAGTGCTTAATAATATGGATGGATTTTAGATATGACTTATGTACACATGCTTAGTGCTTAAAAAACTTAGATCTGAATGAATATTGTGATACTCTGTAATAAGGGTTTAACAGTGTTGTAACTAATATTGGATATTGATGAATGATAACCGATGAGTGCTTTGTTAAGTTTTAATCACATGTATGTGTCCCAGCTAAGGTTGCAGACATCTGAGTCCTGGAAGCATCCCTGCCTCTACCTCGTGTGAGACTTCATCTACTTCGCAGGTGTTTCTGAAAGGGTCGGTAGTTAGGGTTTTTTTGGTGCATTGTTGTAGCATTGAACCCTGGGTCTGCCCCTGTGCCAACAAATGGTTTTGTTGTCGGGACTTGAAACTGTGATTGCTGGGAACTGAGGAAGAAGAATCTTTGTGCATATATTTGTCTCTCTAGTGTGTAGTATTCTACTCGATTTTTTAAGCTCTGTGCTAAGAAAAGAAGTCTGATCTGAAGAAAAGAGGTAAGATACAAATGCTTTGTGCTCTAATAGAGGTAAGAATAGTGAAAATTTTTAGATCTGGAAGCTTTGTGCTCTGTTGAAGATAAGATTAGGGGAAATTTTTATTTCTAAAGTATTGATCTAGGTATGTTTGATAAGATTTGTCCTAGCTTGAAAACTAGGGAACTGATAGAAGAAAGAATATTTGATATGAGTAAATTTGGTAAGAATAGTGAAATATATGTTATACCTATGCATAGAGAGAATGTTTGGACTAACAAATGGATGCAGGATCCTAGAAATAATTTGTTGTAGGTTAGCTACCATGATCCTGGCGTGCAATACAGGAAAGGTTGGGGATCATTTAAGAGAAAGAGAGAATTAACCCTTTGTTACAGTTGCAGAAGACCAAGACATATGGCCAAGGAATGCCTTGGAATAAGACCTAGTTGCCTCTGTTGCAAAGCTATGGACCATGAAGTATTGGATTTCCCTAGAATAATTGCTAAGGTTGAAAGAATGAATATGAACCAAGAAAACCCTAAGGCAGATCCAACAACTGAGATTATGGTAGAACTCCAGAAAGAAACAGAAAATGTATTGCTACAGATGAAAGAAGCCATGAATGACCACCGACATATTATCTTATTAGAGATATTCAAAGAAAAAGAGTGCATTGAAACAAGAATAGGAGACTTCGAACTTGGAAACTTTTAGGGGAGCCTGCTATGATTCCTTCATTGGGAGGAATAGGATTAGTCAGAGGAAAGTTGATAACCCTATGTGGAAGACTTACCCAGATATCTATGAGTGCTCATGGAAATTCAACAGAGGAAGAATTTGAAGTTGTTAAATTTATTGAGAACAACGCTCCATTTTCTATGTTACTAGGAAAACCTTGGATTGAAGGAGACCAGGCCAGAAGGAAAGAAGAAGAAGAAGTCTTAGAACAAAAGAAGCAAGAGTTGAAAGATTTCATGACTAGGAGGATCACACACTTGATTGAAGAATAGGAGAACCAAGCGAAGCTATTTAAAACCAGAGACTTGGATGTCGAAGTGGGAATAACACTAGAAGACCAACAGAAGACTAAAGTACCTATTCCAGACATAGATGAAGTATTACCTCTGATTCCTAGGAAAGAATCTCAACAACGCGAAGTTACTCTTCCAAAAGAAGATAAAAATTAGAATGGAAATAGGAATTTTGAGATGAAGCTCACTCGAAAGAAGGCTAGAAAACTAGGTAAGAAGAGAGCTAAGATCGAAAAGTTACAGAAGGTTCCTGAGGGAACTCCGCAGAAGGAAAATTTTCAAAATTGGAACTTCGTCGGAATATCAGAACAATGTTACATGGAACTTCGCCATGGTGAAGCAATATATCCATTGGAAACAGTATAATCGTTCGACCGACGAACTGAACGGGTAGAAAGGAATTTATGGTCAAAAAGTTCACCACCAAACCGTTGGGACCGTGCCATAATGGATAGAACTGAGTTAATGAAGGCTTCTCACCCATTGCAAGAGATCTGTTTCCAAGTTATCTATTTGTTCTATCGCACCATGCTACAAGAACACTTTTTCCAACCGTGACTATCTGAGCCCGTAGAATAATTGATTTCACACAGTGCTCATCACAATATTTCCATCCATCCTATTGCATTGAGAAATTACTCTTCGAACCCAAGATATTCAACCACGAGCATGTATGTTCGAAGAACTTAGCGCACTCGAAGAGTTTGTGAAGGAAGTACTTATCGACCTCATGACTGAGAGAGTCATGTATGAAAGAGTGATGTCTGTGGGTGTACAAGCGTCATCAACGAGAGGAGTGCAAGCCTCTCCGTCGACTGCTCACGAAGCCGGACCATCCCGACCATCAACAGAAAAGAGAACAAAACACAGAGATGACCTAGAAAATGCGAAGTTGATCCTGACCATATTGCCTGATTACATCCCGCCTATGTCCAACACGGTGAGTCGTGATAGTGTGCCAAGAGATTTCGAGTACACCATGGTTACTGCGTACCTCCCGAAGGAGATACACGCAGTTCGAGCGCAGCAAGACAAGATCGTAGTGTTGAAGTTCAGTGACTTCAACCTCGAAGATCACAGTGTTGAAGTTCAGTGACTTCAACCTCGAAGATCGCAAGAACTATAGTATGTTCACCCCATATAAATACCTGACTAGGACGAAGGGGAAGAACTCAAATATAATCCCCCAGTCGTGGACGATAAACCTCACGCAGTCCACCCTGTTAAACGTAATGAAAATCCCACACTTTGGAAGGCACAGGGAATTCAACGCCTGTGTTAAGATATTTCTTTCATGTTACTATGGTGGCTACTTATGACTAGACCATTGTATCACAGTCAATCTGACGTTGATCCACAGGATCACAATTTTAAGTATGCAAGGACCTGGCCCACAAGATTTCTATCTAGGAAAATCCACAGATCGTGCACTAGCATAGAAGATCAAGGATACATACGATGATGTTGAAAAGGGGACGCGAGGCTACAAGGTAGCTTCCATCCATAATGGTGCAATGCATCTAGCCTACCAATTAATAGTTGGGAAGTTAGTAAGGAAGAACAGACCTACACAGGTCACAAGATTTATCGTTGACCTCGCAGGGAAGTGTGTGGAAGGTCAACATATGAACTGGGTGAAGTACCTAGTTAATCAGTTGGAACTAGACTGTCGCGAAGCATGGGATCAGAGCTACAAGTTTCACTTTAGCTGGCTCCTGATCCTCATCGCTTTTGTTTCCTGGGAGATGTCGGACGGTGCGACCTTTATGGATATTGAACCATTCAATCCGCTTTATGTGAAGTTCATCACACTCTGGTACTCGAGTGATATGAACAAACAGTGGCAGTCGAACACTGTTTTTCACACATATTACCTTCAGCTGAAGAGAGCCATCGAAGTTGAACCTCGCATGACTCCGAACACCCTAAAAAGGTTCCAACCCTTGATTAAATTCTGTGCATATCGACACTTCATCTACCTTATAGCACGAGTCGATGAAAATAAGGAGCAGCTTCAATCGTACTACAAACTCATTGAAGAGGACCTTGAGGAGATCACTAAGGACGGGTCGGCAGACCTCCTTATTCCGGCAGACCCTGCAGATATGTCTGACCATGATAGTCCAGAGAACATGCAAAAAGAACATGATACAACCAAACCCAATAGAACGAAGAATACTGAAGAGGACCAAGACTTAAGCAGTGCCTTAGGAAAGACTTCTTCAGTATCACCTGACCGAGGGGGTGATGACGAAGTAGAAGAGATAAATGGAAAAGGAGATGAACAAAATCAAGGCAAAGTAACACCGCCCATAGACGAGGTTGATAACCTGAAGAAGAGGAAGGTTTCCCCCCGAAACCTTCTTCCCAGAAGAAATCCAGAGCCACCGTGACCAATATGAAGACTATTCTCACTATTTATTATTTTGACTTCATCATAGCATCCCTAAACGACGCTTCACTGGAAATCGTGGAGAAACAAGAAGCTAAGAAGGAGGAAATGTATGACATAATTAAGTTTGACCTCCAAGGGGTACAACAGGCCCTTCATCCCAGTCGCACAGTGTCCACTGTGCCCCTGCCATCAGGAGAACTAGAGTTGCGATATGAGTTATCCCAACTCCACCGACTAGCTGATGCGGTTGAAGCTCACCTTCATCGCGCACAAGAAGATATAGAACAAGCCACCCAAGCTTTGAAGCAAGAGAAAGGAGTACTCATAGAACAATGCAAAGTTGCAGAATAGGAGAAGGTTTATCTCTAGGAAAAGTTTGAATAAGAGAAAGAATAGATGCAACAAGAAAAAGAACAGTTTCTCACAGAGCAACTCGAAGTAAAAGAAGCAGTCAGCAGATCCCTCCACTCTGTGACAGGATTAGAACCACAGGAAAAAGACTGAGTCACACACCATGTAGAGAAACTCACAGAAGTTATCCAGAAACTACAACAACGAATAACAGACTTAGAGCTTTGCACCGTACCCAACACCCCGCGAAATGTAAGGGACCAAAGAGAAGCAATTGCTTGAAGTGTAGTTGAAAGAATACAATTCCTTACCCTGGAATGAAAACAACTGAGTGATTACAGTGCCCAGGCATATGAGTGACTCACTGAGAATCCAGAATTGAAGGCACTGGAATTACAACTACAGGAAGTGAAGCAGCAAGCAGAGACAATACAGGCGCAGTTGAAGCCCCTATCCGTTGTGGAAAGAATGAAGCGATCCCAAGAGTAGTGCACTGCCCAGCAATAGGTCCACACTATTCAGAGCAGATTTATGGAAGTAACTTAGAGACTCCAACCTGTATAGGATGAGGCTTACCAATTGTTCACAGAGATCGAAGGTCGAGGAGAGGAACTGGAGAAAGTCATCACTACAACTAAACAATGCCTAGAGGGACCTGTCAACGAAGCAGTCATCCAAGATTTCGCTGAACAGGAGGTCATGGCACAACAACAAGTCAAAGTTTCTCGAGCCAAGCTCGAGGATTTTGAAGTAGAACTAGTTAGATCATAGTGACTCGAGAGGAGTCACAGGTGAGTGTTGGGGGCTTGTTGGCCCCTAAACAAGTTTTGAGGATTCTTGGTCATGTTTGACCTAATTTTGGGACTTCGACAGGCTGTCGAAGGTAGAGCGCAAGACGAAACAGAGATCACGGTATCTCGACACCTTTTAGGGCCCTTTTTGGGATTTGGGATTATGTAATGGGTATGGGATGTCGGCCCATGGGTTTAACCATGTTTAGGCTTATTTTGTAATGTATAAATAAGTAGCTAAGTGATGTAAGAAAGGGGGAAGAGACCGAGAGGCTAGTGTGCTAAGTGATGGAGTCATATCTATGTGATCAAGAGTTGTAAGTGCTTTGTGCATACTGTGTGAGGCTTTCAAGGCTAGTACAAGTAACTGTAAGAGATTGTGTGAAGGCTTTGTGCTATACCCTAGCTAGAAGAAGGAGCATCTGGCGGAGTGCATGCAGATCTCTTGTCTTCTACGAAGTAGAACTTGGATGTTATGTGTCTGTAAGAAGCTTGACCCAAGATAATAAAGAAGAGAAGAATCAGTGGACGTAGCCCCAGGGTGGGGGTGAACCACGTACATGTTTTGTTCTTATGCTTTGTGCGATGTACGGATTTGTTTATGTGTTTATTTTCTTAGTGATTTAATATATATGAATGATCTGTTGATGCTTAGTGCTTAATATTATGGATGGATGTTATATATGACTTATGTACACATGCTTAGTGCTTAAATACCTTAGATATGAATGAATAATGTGATACTCTGTAATAAGGGTTTAACTGCATTGTAACTAAGACTGGATATTGATGAATGATAAATGTTGAGTGCTCTGTTAAGTGTTAATCATAGATTTGTGTCCCAGCTAAGGTTGCAGAAATTTGAGTCCTACAACCACCCCTGCCTCTACCTCGGGTGAGACTTCATTTGTTTCGCAGGTGTTGTCGAAAGGGATGATAGTTAGGGTTTTATTGGTTTGTTGTTGTAGCGTTGAACCCTGGGTCTACCCCTGTGCCAATAGGATCCCATGAATGTTTTTGTCAAGGGGAGTATGATGTAGGAGCATAGTTGGAAATCATGTGGAGCAAGAATTATCAACGTTAAGGAATATATACGAGAGCTCAACGCTGGCAGTCACAACATATATTTTGAAGTATGCCTTAACTCAGCGGCGAAATTAATCTTTGGGGCATGCTTGAAATCAGGCCGGGAAAATTTGGAGGCACTCTTGGACGATTACGAGGGAAGTGGGAGATTCCACTACGGCTCTGGAATGCGACTGGTCCAGATAGTCGTTAAGTTAAATTTTTGAGTAGAAAAGTAGCCAGGGGGGAGACCCTAAGAACCCTCTGAGATAAATAGAGGTTTTGTACACCCAGATGAGGCTAGTTGATAGTCATTCATTGGCTAGAATAGAAATTAGGAGAAGATTTCAGTAGTTTTTGTTGTTATTCATTTACAGTTGTAACCATATATCATTTTGGAATAGAACAAAGGAAAATTGATCCAATGCATGGCGTGAACATTGTTTGCAATTATATGTATTGTGTTTTCATGAATGAATGAATCTCATTTTGAGTATATGGAACTGTGAATGTTAGGATAAGTTTCAATTGTTTCTCTTCTGGTGAAGTAGTGCAAGGAGTGCACACAGAACGAAAGGAGTGCGTTGACGAAAACTGTTTCGGTTCTGAAGCTCAGAAGAGATAACACGAAACTTTCCCTTTTCAAGGAGTGAAAAGGAAATGGTGCAAGGCGTGCACAGTCATCCGTAACGATCCAAAACCTTGTGTAAAGATTTGGTGCAAGGAGTGCACAGATCCGAGATTTGACTAAGTGTCGAAGGGAATTTCCAAGAAGTTGAAGAACCATAAAAGGGGAATGCCAGGAGGGCGAGAGGAGTTTCTCTTTGAGAAATCTCGAGGATCTAAGTTATCGAAATCCCTGAAATGTAAGGAGTGTGTGGGAAATCAAAGTCTTGACAAGACCAAGCTCGGGAGGGGTAACACTTTTCATAAGTGTTAAAGAGACCCAAGAATCAGACTCGTCGAAGGAGCAAAGGTTTGAAACCTTTGAACACCCAGAAGATCTTCTAACTCTAAATATAGCGTAAGCGCAAGGGGGGAAATATCTCAGTCATTCCATCTGAACGCTAGAGAACAGGAACCATCCATCAGGAGGGACATGTGGTGAACGACCAGCATTTTGCTGACTCATGCTTTTGAGGAGTCAAAGGACGAACGCTAATAAATCATGAAGCCTGAATCTACGACTTGATCTGAGTCGTTGGATCCAGGAGAGATCTGGACTGTTAACTTTCCAGGGTGAAATATCATCATTTTGAGGATCGAAGGATCGAGATTGACAATTCTTTCAACTTTGCAAAAAGAGAAGTCCTGAAATCATCATGACCATCAGATATGAGGAGAGAACTGGACCATTGATCCAGTGCCATCGCGATTTCATCTATCGGGAGAACAGAGGCAAGGGAACTCTGAAGTCATGAAACACAAAACAATGATTTGATTGAATTCGTCGATCAAGGAAATATCTTGATCGTAGGTCAAGGTCATCATGATTTCAGTTATTGGGTGAACAAAGGTAGCAACTCTCCCAGGGTCGCGAAACGTGAAATCGTGACGCACCTTTCACTCAAGAGTGTGGTCACTGCTAGTGGTCACAAGGGAGAAAGGGCTTAGTAGAGAGGAGCTAGCACCTGTTTGAAATTGAGGTTCAAACAATGCTTGGGAGAGAATCTGTGGGTCTTAGAAGACCTGCGCATTTGGAGAAATAACCTGTGTAAGTGGGTTTGGGGTCTAGCATAAACCCAGAGAGTCAATCAAACTCAATATCTTGATCGATCCTAGACCGGGAGGTCACGCAACCCTCAGGAGAGAAGGGGGGTCTTCATCACAGTAATGCTTCAAATTCAGTGATATTTTTTGTGCAAGCAAACTCCAACCTATAGGAAAATTTATGAATTTTACCCACAGGAGAGTACAAGATAATAGTAGCTTTGTTTCCTTCATTGGAGCATGAACCATCAAAGTGCATATGCAACATCTCGTCATCTAAGTCAATTTTTTCCAAGGTAGTGTTGTCCTCATTGAAAAATATGGAATACACTCCTAAGTCTTCCTCGACATAATTCACATTAGGTTATGGGACAGTTTCTATGTAAGGTGAAATTCTCCCCTTTCTTAGGACTATGATGTTTTTACCATTCCGAGGAACGAATGAGTGTGTCCCATCAAGTGAGAGGTATCCACCCATAAAATCTTGTCAATCTCTTACTAAGATGATTGCTTAGTTACTCACTGACATATCAATTACCTGAATATTAAGGGTTGTCCTTATTTCAGGGTGCGCGCACAAAACCAAGGTCATGTCAATGATTTCACCTATGGTCATTTGTTGTAGACTATTATAAGAGAGCATGCTTTTGGCATTTTCATTTGTACAAGACAGACCTAGCTCTTCCATAATAATATTTGACATTACACATAGGCCCAAACTGTTAATGTTTAAGCCATTATTATAGATGTTTTCATTTCATTAGATAACAATAGCATAATCCAAGATCACTGAGAAATGCACAATCACAAGAGACACAACATTTATCCTGGGAAA
>JZKD02S0431879.1:120427-131374 GCA_000966675.3 Picea glauca
CTCCAAAGAGGTTACATTATCACCCAATGCTAGGCTATAAAAAGCCATGAATAACCATCACTTTCTCAAGGAATTCCATGCATTGTTATGCTGCCAAGATTGTTAAGGACTCATTATTTGACAAGAACACATAGGCATAATTTCACAAAAGCTATTCACCTCTCCCTTGAGTGGATAAGCTTGGAGTTATTTCACCCACATTTTCATATTTTCATTGTAAGGAGAGCAAGCTTGTGAGGGCCTCAAGAGACTTCCATTGGAGAAAGAAGGGACCCAAGTCCCCTTTCTTCATTGTGCCTTTGGATTTCATCAATAGATCAGCTTATACATTGGTGATATTGGTCCATTTGTATTTATTTTTCATTTTTTCATATGCTCATAGTTTTAGTTTGTTTTAGTTTAATTCTTGTTTATTGTTTTGTTTTGTTTTCCCTAACCCTTTCCTTTTACAGCTACCATGCCTAGCAGAGCCCAACTGGGCATGTAAGCACCTTTTATTTGATCACCTAGTGACTGGGAATGTAAATGCAATACAGCGGGAGAGACTACATGCCAGTGCTGAGTATATAACTGAAGGAATGATGTTGAGGGATGATGATCAAGTACCTACACACAGAACAACCAAATACCCAAAGTGAACAATATCTAAAGAGAAATTAAGATATGAGCATGTATTTGACAAATGTGACTATGCGCGTGCGTACTTGACCATGATATGGAAAAAAGGCATCCCGGGGGCCTAGGACGAAAAGTGACCCAGGGACAACCGTGATGTAGGCGGCGGGATGCTGATCCCGTGGCTGAAGACGGCTCAAAAAACGGATGCTGTGGGCTCCCGGAATGGTGAGTGGAAGTTTGGAAAAAACCTTATATATAGCTGTAGGGCCCACATTGCCACCTCATTTGTACCTGCTGCTACAGTGACTGGACGAGAAAATTCAGAGGAGATTGAGTGATTTCGGGAGCACGAGGTACCCGATCGACGGCGTGCGAGTTTCAGGTTAGTGGTCTGATCATCCTGCATAGAAATAGGTTTCCAATTTTTGGGCAGGGTAGGTACGGGGGTCCGTACAAGGGGTTTTAGGGGGTTTTTACTAGAGTGTGGGCCCACATGCGCGGGCGATTCAGTGGAAGGTGCTCATACGTGCGCGCCTGTCCACTGAATAAGCACGCAGTGGTGCACATGAGGTGGAAGTTAAGGCGCGCCCTAGGGGCGCGCCTGTGAGGTGAACAGGCGCGCATTAGTGCGCGCCTATGGGGTGAACAGGCGCGCTCCAGAGCGCCCCTGTGGGGTGAACAGGAGAGCTCCTAAGCATGCATGTATTGTGAACAGGCGCACGCACGAGCGTACCTATGGGAAAAAACAGGCGTGCATACGTGCGCGCCTGTATAGTGAATAGGTGCGCATGTGTGCGCACTTGTGGGTGGTAAAACCGTGCCTTTGAGGCAAGTTTGTAAGGGTAAAAAAAGGGAGTCTTTTTTATGCATTTGGTGTTTGCATACATTGATATAGGACTCTGTGTTGTGTGTAGGTGGCTAGCAGTGACCATGGATGTGCGATGGCGCGAGCGATACTGGTCGCAGCTGCGAGATGCTATGGCCAATGCGAGGCCTGCAGTTCGAGCATCTTTAGCAGCCAGTGGGTTGCTAAAGTTTTTTGAGTGCCCTTTGATACGGGCACAGGAGTACTTACTCCGGTTCCTGCTCGAGATGTGGAGCCCAGATCTGCACTGCTTCCTCGTGCGAGGAGAGCAGATCCCCTTCACTGCGGTGGAGGACATATATTTCTTGACTGGGCTCCCCTTCCAGGGAACACCGCTGTCGACAGAGCCTGTGCTGCCGAGGGATACTCGCTTGGCGGATGTCGCCGGACGATATTGCTCAGGTGAGAACTACATGTCTGGGACTGTAGTGAGTATCAGTGGTTTGGATTCCATGTTGCATCATTGCATAGCAACGATGATTGTTCGGGTATATGGGTCACGAGCGACCCACCGGATCAGTGGTGGCGAGCTGCTGGTGATGGAGAGGGTGGTGGTGGGCCATGAGTGGTTCGCCTGGGGTTTGACCCTTCACGCGTGGATGATCGCATAGCTGGACCGATGTCGGTCGACAGGTACTGGGGAGTTTGCGTTTGGCTCCATCCTGGTGGCCTATTTCTTGGAGAGGGTGCTGATACTGCACCCACGGGTTCTGCTAAAGGTGCCTGGGGTGCGAGAGCCTCGATTGAGGCGGTGGTCCCAGACTTTGGTTCGCCATGGTGGTGGCGAAGGTGGACATTATTTTACTGCGCAGGTAGTGCAGATATGGTGGCAGATGCTGCAGGTCATGCTTCAGTACCCCTATGCTAGGGTTGACTTCCGAGGGGACCCGGACATGGTGTTGCCTTCTGGGGAGGTGTTCGACCATCGAGGTATGTTGTGGATTTGTATATGTTTTGACTTATGTTGTGATTTTGATATACCAGTTCATATGTATGATGTATAGATACTGATATGAGCTGATGTTTGTTGCTTTGTGTATGTGCAGATTTGTCACCTCGCGGGCGCGAGGTGGATTTGTATAGAGCGTCAGTTCAGAGAGAGCCGGAGAGACCTCCACGTGGAGAGAGGCGGAGATGGGATGAGGTCATTGGGCGACCTGCAGAGCCTGAGAGGGCAGCGAGGAGACACCGATTCGACGATCCGGGCGCGGGACTGTCACACGTTCCTCCGGCGGCAGACGGAGTCGACTTTGATGATATACGTCGTCATCTGGAGATGGTGTTACAGGATGTGCCTGAGGGCATGTGGATCCGCATCCAGGATGAGGGGTTCCTGGAGCAGTGTATTGGATTACCGCCACCATGGCGGGGCATAGTGCGGCGAGTAGCTGTGCTCGCTGCGATGATGAGTGGACGCCTGCCGCCGGGGCAGGAAGGTCCTGCAGGTGTTCCACCACCACCACCTGGGGCAGGTGGGGGTGGACCACCACCTCCTCCTGAGGGAGGAGAAGCCGGGGGTGCGATAGAGGCACCCTGATGTTTGTATGTCCTGTGTATACCTTTTTGATAGGCTGGTGAGTCGTTTTGTACCGAGATGTGGCGCAGGCCTGTGGGCCGATGTATATTTTTTATATGTAAACATGCAGATGGCCTTATGGGCCCATATATATATATGAGTATACATGTTGATGAGATCCAAATGTGTTTTACATGTGTTTTGTGTTAATGATGATGATGTCTATTTGATCTATATGTTGTGACAGAATGTATGAGATGTTTATGTATGTGTAGCTTGATGTGATATATGCCAATATAGCACCATGTTAGCTATTTCATCTGTTGTTTGATTCAATTCTCTTGGAATATGTGTAAATGTAATGGAATCAAAATGTCGAGATAATAATCTAACCTGCAGGTATTTGCAAAAGAGGCACGGATCGCGTACACGGTATACATTGTTGAGCTGAAGAACAATTAGGTGGGAGTCGAGGAAAACGCTAAGGTGACGAACATGATGATGTTGGGCGTCAGTCAGGAGGCCAATGACAGCAGTGTATTCGGCTTGGTTATTGGTTCCTGGTCCTAAACAGATGCCGCTGGAATGTAGCATTTCATGTGAAGGGGTGTAGAGAGCCCAAGTAGCCGAAGCGAGATTTTGTGTCCAACGGCTGGCGCCGTCGGCATACCCAATGTGGTAAGTTGGTGGAGGAGTCATCTGTCAATAGCATAAAGGATAGTTTAGATGAGGGAGAAAAATATTAAAAACGCTAGAAAAGAAAAAGAACCTAAAGTAGCATGACTACGTTTAAGCATAAAATTTCTTGAGGTATAACCCATTGACGGGTTCTTTGAGCGAGAGGCCTTCGGGGGAGGCCAGGATGTATGCGCCTTTGGTGAGGCAATGTTGGATGATGTAAGGGCCATGCCAAAGTGATTCGAATTTTCCATGGCCAAAGGCATCATGGGTGATATCATAAGCCAAGACGAGGTCGCCTTCGCGGAATGACCGAAGGTTGACCTGGCAATCAAAGGTAGCCTTGGATCATTTTTTAGCTGCCTCGTTGTTCTGTAATGAGGATCAACGGTCTTCATCCAGTGACTCCAAGTTCAGCAAGCGCTGCTCCATTGGAGCAGTGTCAGGTAAAAGCTCAATCGCGGTACGAAGAGTGGGGATTTCGCATTCGATGGGAAGAGTTTCCTCGACCCCATGGACTAAATGAAAGGGCGTGAAACCTGTAGCAGTATTTACTACCGTTCGATAAGCCCATAGCACGGAAAATAACATATGATTCCAATTGGTTTTATGTTTATTAACCGTGTGCTGTAACATGGTCTTGAGGACTTTGTTTACTGCCTCAACCTGTCCGTTTGACTGAGGGTAGTATGGTGAGGTGAACTCGTGAGAGAAGCCTAACCGAGATGAGAGTTCGATGAAAATCTCATTCTCGAAGTGTTTCCCATGGTCGGAAACGAGTTGGAGTGGTACTCCGAACCTGGATATGACATGATTGAAGAAAAAACGCGTTGCAGTGTCAGCGGTGTTGTTGAAAGTGGGCATAGCTTCGGCCCATTTAGTGAAGTAATCAACGGCGACAATAATTTATTTGTGACCATTGCTGGAGGAAGGATTACAAGTCATAAAGTCGATGCCCCATTTACAAAAGGGGCCCGCAGTAATGACAGGGTGAAGAAGAGCAGGGGGAGCGCGGGCTTTGTTGGCATAGAGTTGACATTGCTCACATCGTTTCACGGCATGAATGCAATCATGAAACAGGGTAGGCCAAAAATAACTGGCCTGGATAATCTTCTGAGCCGTGGAAATACCCGAAAGATGGCCCCCACAGGCGTCATTGTGGCAGTCGTTTAAGACTCTATCGGCCTCGTCAATATTCAGGCAACGACGAAGAATGGTGTCGACGCCCCGTCGATATAGGATGTCACCGATGAGGAGATAGCGGGGTGCTTGATGGCGAATGCGCCGACGATCATCTCGTGATAGGTGATTTCTGAACTTTTGATTTCGTAGGTAGACGAGAAGGTCGCCATACCAAGGATCATCAGAAGCGATGTAAAAGAGATGTTCATCAGGGAAGTCAGTATTGACGGGGGTGCTAGGTGTGTCAGAGGGAAGGGTCGTGACGAGTTCGGCGAGAACGAGGGCCTTCTTACTCTTTGGTGTTGAGAACTCGAGGTCGTACTCCTGAAGGATAACGATCCAATGAGCGAATTTGCCGTTAACTTGGCGATGGCTGAGCAAATATTGCATAGGGTTGGAATCTGCGACGACCTTGGTGGTGCGAAGCAGAATGTAATGGCGCAGTTTCTGAACTGCGAGGACAACTGCAAGAGCAAGTTTCTCTTCGTGTTTGTACTTCAGGGGTGGTCCTGAGAGGTTCTTACTGACATAGTAAATGACGTGTTCACGATTTTCATCTCCGAGTTGGACGAGGACGCCGGCTACTGATACAATTGATGCTGATACGTAGAGGATGTAGTCGCGATTGTAGTCAGGTGCACTAATCAAAGGTGCATTGGAAAGTGCTGCCTTAAGGTCGTCAAACGACTATTGGGCATAGTCATCCCATTGAAAGGGGATGTCGTGACGGAGTAAGCGGAGGAAACCATGTGCGCGTATGGCGTAATCAGGAACAAAGCGTCTAAGGAAGTTAGCTTTGCCTTGTAGACTCTGCAGTTGTCGTAAAGTCCGTGGAGGTGGAATTTTGGTGATGGCTTGGACTTTGAGGGGGTCCACGGTGATACCGCTTTGTGAAACGATGAAACCAAGGAGGCGCCCTGCGGTGACACAGAACACACACTTGAGACGGTTCAAGCGGATGTTGTACTGACGACACCATTGAAAGATGATTCGTAAATCATCGAGGTGTTGGATGCGTTTCTTGGAGCGAGCGGTGAGGTCGTCCAAGTAGGCGAGTATGATTTTAGCCAAATCGTGAAAAATGTATGTCATGGCCCGCTGGAAAGTTGCGCCAGCATTTTTTAGGCTGAAAGGCATGACACGATACGCGAAAGTACCCCACGGGGTAATGAATGTGGTTTTGTATTGATCGGTTGGGTGAATTTGAATTTGGTTATAGCCAGAGAATTCGTCCATAAAGGAAAGAGCCTCGTGGCCAGCGCAGTCATCGATAATTTGATCGATAAAAGGCGTTGGGAAGTTGTCCTTGGGACATGCGTTATTGAGATCGTGAAAGTCGGTGCAAACGCGAATGGTGCCCTGTTTTTTGTCAACGGGTACAGGGTTGGAAACCCATGAAGTGTAAGCGATGGGGTAAATAAATCCGGCCGTACGTAATTTATCAATTTCGGCTTTGATAGCCGCGACCTTAGATGGGTGTAGCGGTCGCTGTTTCTGGCGAACTGGTGTGATGTCTGGCCAGGTGTTGATACGATGTTCGACAATAGATGGGTCGAGGCCAGGCATCTCCGTGTATGACCAGGCGAAGATATCCCTATATTCTTGGAAGAGGGCTTTGTAGGCAGCGATTTCCTGTGGAGTACAAGCGGCTCCAATGATGATTTCTTCGACTATGTCTTCTTTAATGGACATGTCGATTTTGATGGTCGGGGAAATGTTAGCCAGATTGCCTTCTTCAAAAGTGTCGAGTGCAGGAATGGGATTGTTGAACCAATTGATAGGCCCTGATGGGATAAAGTCTTTGGTTTCGACCACGTAAATGGAGTTGTGGCTAGGAGGCATGTGGGCTTCCTGCGGAAGGAAGAGAGCACGATGATGTAGTGCATCCCAGGGAGAGTCTGGGCATTGTAGCTCTTCCAGTATGTCTTCGTCACATTGAAAATGACGAGAATATAATGGATCATGAGGAGTGATCTCATCTCTAGTGTGATTGCCCCCTGCTGGTGAAGCAAGGAGAGAGGTGCGAGCAGATGGTGAGGGTTCACTCGTCATGAACCATATGTTGAAGCACTGAGGGGTACCCGTGGTGGTTGGATGGATAATATCTGCAGGGAAATGAGCAGGAGAGTTGGGATGGTTACAGGGTAAATCCTCAGTTACGCCATCTAAGAACCAAGGAGGTGTTGGGAGTGCCTCGGGTTCAGGTGAAATGACGTGAAAACCCTCGAGTGGTAAGGTAATGTCAATTACCGCTACTGCGGGTTGGTGATGCAAGGCCAATCGACGTTGCGTGTATGCGAGGATTATAGGACACTGGAATGTAAAATGTGCCAATGAATCACAAAGAGAGCAGGGGCACCTCATGCGTTCATTGACCGAAGTGGTGACATAGCGAATGTCGGTGATTTTTGTTTTGGAGGACGTGGCAGGGCATGGGTTGTTCTGAAAGTCCTGGCATATGATAGCTAATGCCTGCCGGAAACGTGGCAGTGCCGGACAATGATGGGTGTAATGGCCATACTCGGAACATATAGCACACACGAATTTGGTCCTCAACTCTTTACTACTGGAAGGTTGAGTGGTAGCAGTAGTAATGGGTGGTGTGGGGGTTGGATTGGGGGGAATCAAATTCTGTAATTCTGGTAGTGATGGGCAGTTGTTGGTTTGGTGACCTGCTTTGTCACACAATGCGCAAGGGGGTGGGATGCGCGGAAGAAGTGGAGCTATGGGCTCCTTCTTCTTTCTCCTGCCCCCGGCTGTAGCAGGGGGGTTAGGGAGTATGGGGGTAGTGGGGGTAGTGGGAGTGATGACATGAATTGTCATGGGGAGTCCTTCCTGTGGGAGAGGGACCATCTCAGGTGGATGTAAGTACCACACTAGAATTGCTAACACCATATTGGGTAGTGTGAGCGTTACGGCTACCTGGAAAGCTTCTATACCTGGTGGAGGGTAAAAGAAGGGAATTTGAGTGAGGGGTCGGGGAACTATCTCCCAGATGGGATTAGGCCCCTGAGGGGGTGTGGATTCGTGGACTGTGGAGGTTGACGATTTCGCAGGAGGCTCCTGTGGGAGTGATGTTGTGACTGTTGAGACGTCAGGAGTGACTGAAGCCTCCTGAGGAGGATGAGCATCCTCCGTGTGATTTTCTTTAGAGGAGATGACACATACTTGATTAGGGGGAAGAAGTGGTGGTGCTCCATGGTATGTCCCTAACAAGGCTGGATCTTTGAAAATCCCAGGCCCCATCTCAACGAGTGGATATGCGTCTTTGTTGGTTTGAATGAGAGGAAGAATGTTATCGAGATTGGCAGATGGGTTTGGCTCATAATGTGAGACTTGGTCGATGGTCACAATCTTTCCATTGTGGGGGAACATGATGGTCCTAAAGATTGATGATGACACTGCCTTCATAGCATACATGTAGCTACGTCCGAACAAGATATTGTAATTGAGTTGAGCGTCGATAACTTCAATGTCAATGAGAATAGTTTTTCCCCCGAGTTCCACGGGGATATTTTGGAAGAGCCCATCAGGAGATGATGGTCTTCCATCATAAGCCCGTAATGTGATGGTGGATGGTATGAGTTCCGGGGAACCAAGTTGCTGCCATACTGTTTTGGACATGATGCATGTAGATGCTCCTTCATCGATGATACACCGATGGACGTTGATGTTACGTATTTTTACTGGTACTTGAATAGCGACGGCGGCGGGAAGACGAGGTTCGCAGCTATCAAGGTCAAAAGTGATGAGTCGAGTATCGGCAGGGTCGACTACCCCCAAGGCGAAAAGTAGTGATTTCCGCTGCGTAGGACAAGTCTGGAGGACTTCCAGAACTGACATGGCAGTCGGGGATTGTGCTAAGTCATCTACCAAGCTGTAGTTATGTGCTGCCATAGCATGTGGATTGTGAACATTCCTGCGCAAGGGGATGCGAGGGATGCGTAATGGTGGTTCAGCTGAAGGGCAGGGGATCATCAACGGGGGTCCCGTCGGTGTAGGGTTTGTTTCTGAAGAGATGGGAGTAGACTCAGTTGTTGTAGGATACTGATGATTGCGTGTTTGTAAAAGAATTTCTTCCTCACTAGTGAGGAGAATTTTTCGCTCTACTGGATTGTTGGGATTGTGGTATTGGCCCACCTGAGGTGGGGGATGCTGAGTGTCCTGCTGGGTGTTTATGACACCTTAATGTGGGATAGGATTTTTCAATACGGCGGGAGGGGGTTGTTGCGCATATTTTTGTTGTGCCTGCTGCGGCGCAGGTTGCGCTGGGGAGGGGGGAAGGCTCCCAGAGTCTTTCAACCTCTTGAAATAAGAAATTTGGGGGCAATGGTGACTGTAATGGTCGTACACACCACAAAGAGCACAAGGGTGGATGGTTTTAACATTATTCTGTCCTTGGCGTTTGTTTTTATTGCCCCCCTGAGGGTTTTGGTTCCCTTGGTTCGGGTTGCCCCCAGTGGGTGGATGCTGTAGGGGTTGATTCCCGCCTTGACCCGAGTTGTTGTTATTTATGTTCCATCCTTTTTTATTAGCATTGTTTGAAGGGTTGGTTGTGTTCAATTGTTCAAAATTTTGGTATTGTTGAGCAGCCGACGGTTGAACAAAATTTACCCCTGCATGTGGGTGTGGGGGAGCTATGGGTTGTGGAGGACCGGGAAACGGAAAATAAGGATTTTGTGGTGGCGCCGATCTGTAAGGTACATAGGAAGGCTATGTGATTTCACCAGTACTATAACCGGATGTTGAGGGAGTACCATTATTTGGAGGAATAGGTGGATGTATGGGGGGTGTCGGTGGTGGTCCACTGATGGGTGGAGGCATAGCAACAGGATACGGCTGTTGATAAGGGGGTGGGGGGAAGTAAGGAGTGCCCCCATAGGTCGGTGAGTATTGAGGTGTTCCATACATCGATGGTGGTTGGGGTTGTGGACCATGGTGTGTGGTGGTACCTATTAGTCTGTCTGCTCAATGCGACATCCCAGGTTTGTCTTGGCCAAACGGCACAGGTTTTGGAAGATCAGGGAGTACTGTGTATAAGTATCCTGACTCTGCGTAGATAAGGTCATATTGTTGGGCCTTTCTAATGGCTTCCTCTTCAGACTGAGGGAAGGTGGAAGCGACATCTTTGCCAAGGAGTGTGACAAGTGATCGAAGAAACCAATCAAGGCATTGTTGCTTGGTGGTTTCTGCTTTACATAAACTACGTCGCCTACGCCACTCATGAATGTGGTCAGCGATGTGAGTGGCTAAGGTCTGTTTGAAATTGGACAGTAGTTCAAGACCGTTGTCATGGCGGATGGGTAATTGGAAGAAATTTAAGAATGCTTTGGCCAAGGATTCAAAGGTCGTATGGGACCCGAATTTTTCTTCGACATACCATTTGGCTGATGGGCCAGTAAGTGTGCGTTGAAATAGTCGCAGTCTGACGGAATCATCCATAATACTATTAGAAGAGCACCATAGATGAAAAGTCATGACGTGGTTGGCGGGGTCATCCCTCGCCTTTCCTTCGAACTTTGGTATGTCTGAAGTAAGTTTTGTCGGCATTGCAGGCCATGTGGGATCATGCAATATAGGATCATTAGTGAGCTTGGTGAGATCCGGTATGTTGAGAGAGTCCAAGTATGGCATCTGTAGTGGGGTAGGAATGTTAGTCCCAGCCATGGTGTGTTGTGAACCTGACCCTTGATGGGGACTAGGTGGGTTGGTGCTCCCTCCTTGAGAGGAAGTGGGTCCCCCACTTCCGTGCAAAGGAGAGCGAGTGACTGTGTGACCTTGGGAATTGGACCCAAGTAAGGTAGAACCAAGCAAAGTTGATCCTAAGATGGTAGAACTCACCGGAGTGTGTGAAGGAGGTACCGATGAACGAGTACGAACAGATACTCCCCCTAAGATAGGAGGAAGGTTGAGCAAGCGTCGTGAACGATGGGGGTTCTGTGGTTCCCCAATGATGTCAGACTAATTGTGTGAAAATGTGTGCAACAAGTGGTGAGAGAAATATAGAAACAAGAGCCTTTGCTGTAATTGTCTACACAATATATATATCAAAGTCAAACTGTAATCAGGTGTGCATCATACATAAATG
>JZKD02S0431879.1:133401-145508 GCA_000966675.3 Picea glauca
TGCTCTCCTTACAATGAAAAGATGAAAATGTGGGTGAAAGAACTCCAAGCTTATCCACTCAAGGGAGAGGTGAATAGATTTTGTGAAATGATGCCTATGTGTTCTTGTCAAAGAATGAGTCCTTAACAATCTTGGCAGCATAACAATGCATGGAATTCCTTGAGAAAGTGATGGTTATTCATGGCTTTTTATAGCCTAGCATTGGGTGATAATGTAACCTCTTTGGAGTGTGAAAAGGGGCTCTTTAGGGCTCAATTAGGGCTTTGACCAGCCCACCATGTAGATTGAGCTCGGATTTGATGTCAAATCGACTTGGGAGCTGATCCATTAGTGGTTGGGAGGCCGACCAATTTCAATAAATGCGTTGTTTAGCAGGTGCGCGGGTTTTTCGCCCAACAGCTGCGCATCGTGCGCGCATTGTACGTTGTTGTTACGCGCATATGTGCGCGCACCCAGATTCTGTAAAGAGCCCTTCAATTTTTGGTCACTTAGTATAGTTTTTTACCCTTTTGCAATGCTGTGGAATTAATCATGTGCCATGAATGACCTCATTCTTGTTTTGACGATGCGGAGTTCTTGTCGCCATGTGTGGACGAAATTTCAGTGATAACACCGGCTTTCCTCATGACAGTCTGTGAGATCCCGCAATGACCTCAACTCTTTGCCCTCCTGGCAATTAGGAATTTCCTGACTGTCTTCTTAACAATCCTTGAGATATTCAGTTGATCCCAATTCATCCTCACTACCGACGTTTCTCCTAGTCTCTGGTTCACATACCTGAACCATCTCCTCACGTCCGTCGAGGTTTTCATCATGCCTCAACCATCCTCTTAACAGCCTACACTGTCTTCTAGCCATCAACTCCTTGACTGGCCATTTTGCCTTTGGCTTACTCATGGGCCATTCATATACCCATCTCGACTTGGCATTTTGTTGCATCTCAAATGGAAGTTCATCCATTCTCGCTCATCTCGATGAGTTCTTCACCCCATTCATCTTTACTTATTAGCTATGGGTCTTTCCTTCCAGAACTTGTATAGCATTTGGTAGCCATCTTGTTGTATCTGTCTGCCCTCCTGGAAAACCTGTTGTTTTCACTCTACAACTGTGAGTGCTTCAGCTTCTCCTACAGTCCTCCTGACCGTCTCCTTGATTGTTTCCTACCTGCAAACCATCATCACAGAGTCTCCATCACTCTGTCTTCCTTTGCCTTCTCGGTTCACTTGAAATATGCAGATGAAATCCCGCTCTGATACCACTTCGCATGAATCAGAGTACTCCTTTACCCTAGCTTACTCTGCCTAAGATATACAGACAAAATCAGGCTTTGATACCACTTGATGCAGTCTTTCTGCTGACCCTCGGGCCAAAGTCCGCTCTCAGGATCGTTCTTTCACTCCTCCGAGCTGAATTAGCTCTTTTGATTCCCTGTTGGAACCTCAATTTCCCAATCCACATGTCCTTATGTACAAGACCATGAGATTCAGGTTTCAGGACTCACAGAGTTTTGATGTCGAGAACATTTGTCCCCTTGATCTCTCGAACACCGAAATGTCGAGATACCGAAAAGGATTCAATAAACAATTAGCCCCTGGGATATGTCTTGGTCCCTGCGACTCTACTCCATATGACCGTAGTCTTATTCCCTTCAAGACTTATCAATGCGAGAGCCCAACCTCTTGTCAATGAAACTCCTGAATTCCCAATTTTTGATTTGCCGAAATGGTCTTTGTTGCATTAGCCCCTCCTGTCTATTCCCTGATCCATGTGACCACTCCTCATAGAACCTTTGTCCTATTTTGGGGTTTCCTGGTGTGTAACTCCCGATCCCTTTTCCTTTTGACTCCCGAAATGTCGATACCTGGAATGCCAAAATGCTATTCTCCCCGGGTCTTCTCCTTTCACGATTTCAAAATTTTGAATGTCGAAATGCATAGATTCCTTGTCCTCAGGATCTCTGGAATGCCGATATCTAAAATCCCAACATGCCCTTTTCTCCGGTATTTCACCCTTCACGCTTTCAGAGTTTCAAACACCGAAAGACCTCTGAGTCCTTACCCTTGGAACTCTCAGAGTCTTGAACCCTAATACGCCAACTTGATGCCTACTAGAAATCCTTTCAGGATTTCGTGTCTCGGGTTCCCCAGATACAAGGCTCCTTCTTACCTCTACTCCTTCTCACTTCTAGTATCTGAATCCCTGAAGTACTCTTCCTTTCGGGGCTTTCCCTAAAATCCTAGATTGCTGCCACATGTCCTCCCTCATATGGACGGTCCTTGTCATTTCACGATTTCATGACTTATAACCCCCTGTGACACAATCTCCTCTGTCAACTCGAATCCCTGGTAACCGAAATCCTGCTGGACTCTTGATCTCTGCCACGTGTCCTCCCCGGATGGACGGCTACGATATTTTCGCTATTTTGGGACTTTCGTCGTGGAGTGTCCTGACCTTCGTCAACAAGACCTTTGAAATCCCGAAGTCTGAAATCCTGATGTGCTCACTCTTTCGGGACTTTCGTGTCCGCTACTCTGTGAGTGAGGGTTTAAACCTCCTGTAGCTCTCAACAGATCTGACGGTTTTCAGCTATTTTGAGCGAGATCCAACGGCTCAGAATCTCTTCTACCCTATGCGCTCCTCCACTACTCCCTGGACGTGGAAAATTCAACGGTCTAGATCCCCTCGGTTGATCTGACGGCACTTGTTCTCCTCATGAGCTTACGTACTTTCTTCCTGACTTGGAAGAATTTTCCAAGGGTCCAAAGGCCTCGACCTTTGCTCTTTTCCTCTGCAAACTCTACAACTTTGATTTTCACCCGCGTTCTCAACGACGTTGTTCCTCCTGAGCTTTCAGGACTCTAAACTCTCCAAAGAGTTCCCCTGCCTCTGCGATCTTTGCCGCTATGACCCATGCACAAAGGCACTTTTCCTCCTGAGCTTCTTCTTTCGAATCCTCAAAGGATTCTTCCACTTCTGCACTCCTTGCAGAGTATTTGCATGCACGAAGGTGCTATCTCTTCTGATCTTTCCCTGTAGCTTCGACCTCTAAGGAATTAACCATTTTTCCTTTTCCTTCATATGGAGAATCCGATGCCCTCCTGGAACTCCTTAGCTCAAGCAACCTCTTGTTGAGTCTGCAGGGTGTTCAACAACCCTGTGAAGATCATTCTCCTTAGATTCTTCCTCAAATCCAGAACTCAAAGAGTTCTTCTTGTGCTCTCTGACACCTACTTAATGCCCTCCTGGAAGAGTGTCTATAATCCTCAGTGATTCTGACTTCTGTTGAACTCACAACAGAGTTCTTCCTCAGCACTTTGTGCCTGTGCTCAATGCCCTCTTGGCAGAGACTTACAGAACTCCTCAGAGATTTTGTCTCCTTACTGTGTCTTCCTCTACACAGTCCTGCCTCCAAGGTGTTCAACAACCTTGAGGTCTTCCTCTGAGCTAATGGTTTTAGCTACTATTCTCTCCTAGCACACCTTTATTTGAACCTGCAGAATTCAGACATGCACTCTCTGTGCACGGCTATAAGAACCCGCAGTGTTCTGTCACACCCTCCTAGTGTGAAGCCTCAAAGACCTCTAACCCTGAAATCAAACAACCCTTGCAAATGCATACCTAACATACATCTACAACATATGAAGAACACACATAGACATTCATTCAACACAGAAATACTTGCAGGGAAAACTGCTTCTGTTTTTATTAATAAAAATGCCTCTTTACAAAGATGTTCTGAGCACGAACTTCAACAGAGTCTCGGCTCCTTATCAACTCTCTCTGCATACTACTTCTATTCCTTCTCTGCTACTTTCCTACCAAATCCCCTTCTCTTTTTTTCCTCTCTCTCTCTCTCTCTCAAAAGAGATTCAAAAAGGTATTTTACATGAGGGGGCTCTTCGAGCTCTTCCCTCCAATATACCTACCTTATTCAATTACATTGAATGGGCTGTCTAGTCAATAATCGGATCTATATTTCAGCCTTACAAAGATTCAAGGCTCCCTACAGCTATGCATGTGCAAAGCGCAGCTTTACGGCTGAACAACCTTACATTCATTTAATTACATTCAAGTTTAAATTTGAAATGAGTGGTGTGCCTCTCTTCATTGAATGTGTGCGCTGACGTGGGTTGGTTGGTTGGTTGATTGACGTGGAGAGATGCTCCTGCATCATAAATGCGGAACCATCTGCAAGAATTTGAATAACACCATCTTCACTTATTTTCAATGCATGATAATCCATAAAATGTGCAATTATTTTGCAGCTAAACAATCATGGCAAATGTGGAATTATCATAATATGACGAAGAACCTTGTGAGGCACCCTTTTTGTTACTTGATTAGTTTGATATCTACTAATTTTACATTGTGAGCATTTCATTTCCGATGCATATTGTCCATACTATATAGTATGATCATTCATACATGCATCAATAGCATGATTCTCCATTCCAATATATTTCATAATGGCACACATCTCTCAGTATGTGCAAGGTAAATTATTTGACGGTGGTAAGAAAATTTCACCTAACAATCTACAACATAAGAAAAACTAGCTAATGTAAATAATAGTAATAAAAAATATTGCATCCTTAATTTACACATTAATTGACACTAAAAATAGAAAAAAAAAAATATATCTTTACATATAATATGTGATGAATTATATTACATACCTTAGGATCTATGTGAGAAAAGTGTTTGAAAAACCACTCAATACCTTCAAGTTCACCAACAACATTATAGAAGAGAGAATATTTGTTCTTGAGCCTTCATAAAGGGGTTGTTTTACCTTCTCAAGCATAGGTACATCATAAATATCATCATCGGTTTCCTCATAAATAGGAGCATATATGTCCTGGATCAATCCATTTGTCCCGTCATCCAACTCAACAATATTATTGGTGTCATCTTCTTCCATAGGATTGACTTGATCTTCAATATCCATATTGTCTTCAACATCTTGTACAATAGTATTTATACTATTACTTGGAAAATATGTATTCAACAACAAACACCTAAGAGGATTTATCTTAACAATTACAAACAATCAATAACATTAGTGTATATAACAAATATTAAAAAAAAAAAAAAAATTATAAATAGAATCAATACAAAGGCATATATAATGAATAACTTACCATGGGATGAAATATATGCACCCCTTCACAATGCCCATACACAAAACAATGTCTTTCAATTGTTTTCCTTACAAGTCTTGTTCTTTTCAATCCCCTGCATTGATTGCAAAGGAAATAACATTTCCCATCAATACCGAGTTGTGCCTCCCATGCAACCCTTAACCTAGCAATCATCCTTTAACTCTCTCTAGGTGTTGGCATTGGAATTTCCTATATTTACAACAAAATCCATTGAATCAATATAAGTACATTAATATACGGATTATATATTCTTACGGTACAAATGTCATCGAATTATATTGACCCCATATGTACTAGAGAATTAATCCATTTTCATCATAGATTTATTAAAGGTTTATAACAGTAATCAACAATTGATAAAGAAATCAAAACCATACATTTTTACCACACAAGTTCCAAAGCTTGATTATAAGCAAGTAATAAATGTTGATTAATTGGGTTGGTTGCCATTGATGTCAACCCTTGAAAAAAGTCTGGTAACGAATTTTGGTAGCACAAAGGTTTAGGTAATAGACCCAAATTTATTTGATGGATAACGGTATGAGTTTTGATATATTTACAGATAATACTATTCTAGATGGATAGTACATGTCGTTCCATTTCTGGTGGTATGTGGAACGTCATGTAACTCCTCACGGTTAGAGATTTATGTCCATGTGAAGTTGGAGAACCCTCATGAGTCATCAAGAAGCCCCAAAAAGTCAAAGTGTTTACAAAAGAAATTATTTAAATAATAAAGTTAATGGAGAACTCCCTAAAATAAGGAAAGTGGGATGCTACATGAAAGTATAAATAAGAGGCAAGGCTCTCTCATTTAATCACACTTGAACATATTGAATATCTTTTGTTGTGTAAGTCTTATTGCAAGTACTCATTGATACATATGAAGTTGTGAAATTCTGAGGTAGTACGAAGGGTTGACGGTGAAAGTTTCGGAATTACAACGAATACTAAAAAACCCTAATTTCTGAGGCATACGCAAGCTAACAGTGTATTAGGGTGTGTACTTACGCGGGCTACCAATGTATTAGGGTGCGTACATGTGGGTAAAGCCATGGAAACTTGAGAAGATGAAGATGCATAGGTTCTAGATTATGAGATCAAGCTCCCAGGAAGGTCTAAAGTGCTCAGATACATTCTATCCATTGGTTCAAAAGGTATGTCTTGTTTCTATGAATAGTTGGATTTTGATGTATACATGAGAAATGGTTATGTAGATTTGAGGATTCTCCCTAGAGACTAGTGGTTGCATGGGATCTTCTGTATAAGTCAGATCTACAGAACTACATTTTTGGTATATTTATCATTGATATTTCTTGTTAGAGTTGAGGCACATCTTGTATTTCTTGTCATATGGCTAAGGGTTTTTGTGGTACATGGTTGAGAGCTTGTATTGGTTGATGTATTGACAGACTGAATATCAGAAAGGGTTTTAAGTCTAGATCATGTGAGGGTTATTATACTTGTTCATGAGTACACACACTTATGGCACATTACTAGAGAGAGATATAGATTTTTTGGGTAAAGGTTATGTATGAGGATCCATGCACATGGTACATATATAATCTAGATACAGTCACAAGTTACATATCTATGTGAAATAAGTTACAGAGGGTTAGAAGTTTTCAGAAGAAAGAAAAAGCTATTTTTCATAAGGCATACGAAGGTTGCATAACAGTTTGGTTGCGTACATACACAAGATAAATAACAGATAGGGTGTGCAAATACGCGTGTTGCAGAACTACATGTTACATATCTATTATGTCTTTTTTGATACATGTTCAGTTCAGGTACATGTTGATTGCAAGGTAGTAGTACAAGTTGGTTGCAGGTCAGTGGTACAGGTTGGCACAATTATACAGTGATATATCTCACAATGATAGTGTGACAGTGGTTCCATCATTCTACTTATATTTCAGGGCAGTTGGACGGGGAAAGGATAGGTGGTTGTAGCCACCTTCTAGTTGTAGTCGGAGAACATAGGGGGTTGTAGCCTCCTTCTGGTTGTAGCCAAAGAATTGTGGAGTTGGAGCTTCCCTCGGTTTGTATCCTGAGAAACTAGGGGGTTGGAGCCTCCTTCCAGTTGCAGCTGGAAAACAAAGGAAGTTGGTGCTTCCAATGAATGTAATTCTTAAAGACATATAAGAAAAATCATTATTTGGTTTTCTCCCACTTTGGGTTTCCACGTAAAAACATTGTTGTATTGTGTATGTGTTTGATTGCTCATTTGTTCATTTTTTATTTAATCTGCAATTATTGGATGATAATTCTACATTGATATAACACTTTCATATTATGGTGAAAAATGATTAAATTTCTCTAGTACTGATTCACCCCCCCCCCCCTCTTAGTAATCCAACAATTGGTATCGGAGCAGGTTCCTTCATAAATCAGTTTAACCACTGAAAGGTAGATCATGGATAGAAACAACATGTATAAAAATGTAATACCACAATTTGATGGACAAAAGTATGCATTTTGGAGCAGAAGGATGAAAACACATATACAGGAACAGGGATTTGAAATTTGGCAATCAATTGTAGATGGATACAAAGAACCAGTAGTTCTGTCGACAAATGAAAGAGCAATAAAAACCGAGAAAAATAATTCCAAAGCCACAAATGCACTTTTGAATGGTGTTTGTGAATCGATATACACCAAAGTTATACATTGTAAATCCATTAAATATATTTGGGACAAGCTCCAAAATATTTATGAAGGAGATTCAAAAGTCAAAGATTCAAAGCTTTAAACTTACAGAGGTTAGTTCGAACAACTAAAGATGAAGGAAGATGAGAATATTGTAGCTTACTTCTTACGAGTCGATGAAACAATAAATACAATCATAGGATTGGGAGAAGAAATTAAAGAATATGTGATTGTTCAAAAGGTACTAAGATATCTTCCTATGAGATTTGATCCTAATATATCAACACTAGAAGAAAGAGAAAATATAGACTCAATAAGAATGGACAAACTACATGGAATCTTCACAGCATATGAAATGAGAATTGAATAGGAAAATCTAGATATAAAAGAAGCATCTTTCAAAGCATCCAAAAGGCCAAAGCAAAAGGGAAATAAAAAAGAAAAAGAACATAGAAGCAACAGTGACATCTTGGAAGATGATGAAGAAATGGACAACGTTGTCAGAAGATTGAATAAGGGAACCAATGACATATATAAAGGTAAATTTCCATTGATTTTTTTTAATTTTGATGGTATTGGTCATTTTGCTAACAAATTTCCTCATAAGAAAAATAAGAAGAATGATGAAAATTACTCAAATAGAAAACAAACATACAAAGGAAAAAGAACCACAAAGAAAGATTTCAAGAAAATTTATACACCAAAGAAAACATCTCCTCATCAGATGAAGATGAAGGCAGTGACAATGAGGCAAAAAGAGCTCTATTCATGGCAGTAGAAGAATTTGACAAAGAAGACATCGAAGAATAATATGAAGAGGTAGAAGTTGACTACCAAGAAGAATTGTAGTGTGCCATATAAGTTATAAGAAGAGAGAAGAAGAAAAACAAGAAGCTACAAGTGGAACTAGACAAGAAAGAAGACACTCATGAAATAGAATAAATGATCACAAATTTGAAGGTTCAAATAGAAGAAGATAAAACAATTGAAGAAGCACTCAAAGAAAAGCTATAAGAAAGAGATAGGATCATTGGAAATTTGGAAGAAAAGATTGTCACATTAAGAAAGGATCTTCAAAAGAAAAATATGGAGAACAACTCAAAAGTTTTGGATGAAATTATCAACAGTCAAAAACCTCATCATGACAAGTCCAGACTTGGATACAATCAGACAGAAAAGAGATCAAGATCCAAAATAACAGAACAAGAAACATATACAAAAACATATGCATAAACAATCAAAGGGGATAGGAAGATCTACAAGGAAGATTACAGGGACACTCCTCCACCAAGAAGATTCATATTTCAGAATCAACAACCGACAGATAGGCCTCAAGAAGAAGAAGGATTCATAAGAGCAAATCCTTTCAGAATATATTCAACTCCCATGTATCAAACTATTTTTTTTGGTTTATGTTATGCATGTAATCATTTTGGAAATAAAACTATGAATTGCAAAGCTAACAGTAGGAACATAAACAACTTTGAAATTCATACACAAAAGGGTTATCCAAGAAGGCCTAGTGAAACACATAGAAGAAGTTACAACAAGTTTGAATCATTGAGCACTGAAGTGGAATGCTACAAGTGTAACAACTTTGGACACATGACCAAAGATTGAAAAATGGCAGTTCCTCCTAGAGAACCACAACATAACAACAATAGGCACAGACAAGAACCTCGGAAGAGAACATGGATAAGAAAGCAGAATCAGTATAGCAATGAAGAATACACACTCGTTCTACAAGATAAGTAGAAGAAATGTGCTTGGTATGTTGAAAGTGGTTGTTCAAAACACATGACAGGTGATAAAGACATGTTTCTTACATTAAGAAAGGAAAGAGATGGATCAGTATTCTTCGGAAATGATGATTCAACTAAAATCAATGGAAAAGGCACAGTCATAATTGGAAACAAGAATACCAAGGCAGACAATGTTTTACTAGTAGAAGATATGAACCATAATATTCTAAGTGTTATTCAAATGTGTGACCAAGTTCATAAAGTTACTTACGATTCACAAAAGTGTGAGATAACAAAAGAAGGTTCAGGAAAATTGAATGCAACAACTACAAGAACTTTAAGCAACATATATGTACTAAGTGAAATTGGAAATGAAAAGTTGTCTAGGAAAGGAAGATGAAATTTGGCTATGGAACAGAAGAATGGGTCACATACACTTTGATAACCTTGTCAAAGTCAGCAAAAAGGAAGCAGTTAGAGAAATTCCCCAGATTACAAAACCAACCAACACTTTATGAAAGCATTGTCAACAAGGAAAGAAAACAAAGATCAGGTTTAAATCAAAAGAATATTCAACGACAAGACCAATAGAAATTGTGCATACTGATCTAGTTGGACTAACTACAACAAAGGGTTTAAAAGGTGAAAAATACTTTATGTTATTAGTTTATTATTATACAAGAATGACTGCAGTTTGATTTCTCGGAAATAAGTCATAATCTTTTGAAAACTTCAAGGTCTACAACGAAATGGTTGAAAATGAAATGGATTCAAAAATCAAATGTTTGAGATACAATAATGGAGGAGAGTTCACTTCAAAGGAAGTTATGGACTACTGCAACAGGCATGGAATAAAAAGGAAATTATTCGTTTCTATGACACCTCAACAGAATGGAGTTGTTAAAAGAAAGAGCATGACAGTACATGAAATGGATCAAACAATGTTAATGGATTCTGAATTGACATATATCTTTTGGACACATGCAGTGCATACAACGGTTCAAATTCAAAATAGAGTAATGCTCAGAAACACCACTAACAAAACTCCATACGATTTATGGAAAGGAAGACCAACAAATGTGAAGCACTTCAGAGTATTTGGAAGCAACTGTTACATCAAAAGAGAATATGGAAGAATGGGAAAGTTTGACTCTTGTGTGGACAAAGGAGTACTTGTTGGTTACTCAAGTACAAGGAAAACATACAAGTGTTACAATTTGAGGTTGAAAAAATTTGTGGAAAGCATCAATGTAACAATTGATGAAACATGTGGATGAGAATTAAAGAAAGAAGAAAATGAATCAATGGAAAAAATTTACGAAGAAGAAGTAGAAGGGGAAGATGAAGAGGATCAGACAGAAGTAGAAGAGAAAGTTCAACAAGTGCCTCCAAATACACCTAGAAAATGAGTACAGAAGAATCATCCTTCAGATCAGATTATCGAAAACATAGATGTTGGAGTTGAGACTAGAAGAAGAATTCATTCACCAGAACAAACACACCTATAACTCTCATCTACAATTGAACCAAACAATTTTGAAAAGGCCAACAAGGATGAATTTTGGAATAAGGCCATGGATGAAGAATTGGATCAAATGGAGAAAAATGACACTTGGGAATTGGTTCCAAGACCAAAGAATAAGAATGTGATTGGCACAAAGTGGGTATTCAGAAATAAATTGAATGAATATGGACATGTTACAAGGAACAAAGATAGATTGGTATGTAAAGGATACGCACAGGGTGAAGGAATTGCCTTTGAAGGGACATTTGCTCCAGTTGCCATAATGGAAGCAATATGATTGCTCCTAGCTTATGCATGCTCCAAGAATATTAAAGTGTAACAGATGGACTGAAATCAACTTTTATGAATGGGGAACTTGAAGAAGAAGTCTACATTGAAAAACCAGAGGATTTCAGTTGTCAAAGAACGCAAATTATGTGTTTGAATTGAAGAATGTCTTGTATGGTCTAAAATAGGCTCCTAAAGCATGGTACTCTGGACTGGATAAATATCTACATCATGAAGGGTTCAGAAAAGGAAGTGCAAACTTCAACCTCTACATCAAGGTATCTCAAGATAGTATTTTATTAATTGAAGTTTATTTTGATGATATTATTTTTGGAAGCAATGATGACATGTTAAGACAAAAATTTGAAAAAGATATGTAGAATGAATTTGAAATGTCATTACTCGAAGAACTATCCTTATTTTTGGGTCTTCAGATACGTTAAAGCAACCAAATAATTTTTATTTCTCAAACTATGTATATCATAGAAATTATAAAGAGGTTTGGAATGGAAGATCGCAAACCAGTTACCACTCCTATGCAAAATAGATGCAAGTTGAGCAAAGATGATGATTCAAAGTCTACAGACCAAAGGAAATATAGGTCGATGATTGGCAACTTACTATATGTGAAAACATCCAGACTAGATGTAATGTTAAGCCCTAATATTGGCTCATTACCCCTTAATTGGGGCATATTACATTAGTAATGTTATTTTATTTATGTCGGCTTTATTCCATTAGTTGTAATTATACCTCCTAGTC